>VZTD01004681.1:2030428-2156222 GCA_013397725.1 Rhagologus leucostigma | reverse complement strand
AGGAAGGCGGGAGGGAGGGAAGAAGGTGGCGGCGGGGCGGCTCCCCCGCTGCCCGGAGTGGGGACCCGGGGAGGGGCAGGGCGGGAAGGCAGCGCCCGCGCTTTGGGCGAGGAGGGGACGCGGGGGCCGAGATGGGGATCCGCGCGAGGCGGCATGGTGGGAAAGAGGGGCTGTGTTACAGGTAGTTTGGCGAGGGCTCTGCCAGGGAGGCTGCGGTGGGCGCACGGCGGAGTTAATAAACTCGGGCAGTTCTCCTAAGCGTTGAGTCAAGTTGGTACCTGGTTTCCTTTGACTGGCCCTATGTAAGGCAGAGACGCGTGTCAGGGGTGATGCGCAGCTTGCAAACAGTTTGCCATACAGGTGTGTGTCTGTGTGAAGTTGTCACGTCTGAGCTCTTCTGCAGATGTATTTATTTTTTTTTTCCTTTCAGACTTGTTGTCCAGTGTATGTTAACACTGTATCATTATGTTGCTAGAGAACTCAACCATATATTTATATTTACCTTTGGAGGAGACATGTGGCAGCACTTGTAAGCTCAGCTACCAGCGAAACTAGACTGAGTTTAAAAAGTAGGCACCGAGATACAATAACAAAGAAGCTGCCTAAAAATAGATCTGCTTAGCAAGATGGTTAGGCTGTGCGATTGTATTGTGGCACTTTGAAAGAGACTGGGGTTAAAGTTAAGAAACTCATGTCCCTGTAATGTATACATGGATTATTTCATTGTTGTGAAATCAGATACATGCTGTAAGAATTCCTGTGGATTTGGATACAATGACACACAGATAAGACCTATCAATGGAATATGCCCCATTTCTTATTATCTCGAATGTTCATGTGCTGGCAGAACAGGTGCTGGAAGCACCTTTGTTAAGCAGTTAACCTTATGGCAGGAAATATTTCATGTTGCTCCATCCCTCTACCTCTTACTGAATAGTTTTGCTGAGAAAGTCTAAGTCAGTGTCAATAGCAACCAGCATTGTTGCCAATGTCTTTCCTGCAGTCAGATACTAAGAGAACTACAGAAGAAGAAAAATAATAGATTTCAGGAACCAAATCAGTAAAACAGTATGTAGGAAAGAAAGATGTGTTAGCAGATCAGAAATTTGAAATGCCTGTGATCTTTTTATCAGTTGTCATCAACCCTTAATTGTTTTGTATTCTGGAAAACATTTTACTTGTATATGCTGTTCTCCACCTAAGTTATCTAATTCTTTGTAACTGGATGTATCTTCTCAGACATGATTTATTCATACATATTGTCTGAAAAAGAATCTTGAATAGTAGTGATAGTAGTAGTGAATCTTGTGTGGAATGGTAGGAATGTAGCCTTTTCCAGCAATTTGGAAACATAAATTAATGACTGAAGTTCATCAGATTCATTTACGTCTCAGAGGCTTACTTTTCTTTTTTTTTTTTTCTCCAAAAGGAACAAAAATGGTTTAAATTGTGCCTCTTACAGAGCTTTTTTTTTGATGTATTTAACAACCAGGAGGTCATGATGACTATAGAATGTGATAAGATGTTAAATTATTATTGTTTTGAAAGTGTGAAGGAAAACATATTTGCTAACTCATGGTGACAAAAAAAATACGTGCAGAACTCATAAAAACATCAACAGAAATGCCCTGTAGGAATATATTGGCAGGTGAATGAGCAGGTAAGCTAATGCAGGACTGTAGCATTACTTTCTACATGGAGCTTTCTACAAGTGGCTGTAAATTAAAGGCTCAAATAAATTTTCTTTTAAATAAATGCTGTTTTCTGGACTAGCTTAAGGAAGTTTTTAACAGAATCATAAACTGAAAGCATCACTTGACATAATCATAACTTGAAAATTTTTATTGAGCAAGAAAAGGATGTGCTAATAGCAACGCAAACCTCTGAATCACACTTGGCCTATGTAATGACATTTAGATAGGTTAAAAGCAGGAGTAATCATTTAAATGAGAGAAATGGAATGGGAAAAAAGTACGTATTTTATTTAAATCACGTGTTGTATTCCTTCATGTGTCGTATACCATCACATGGGAATAGGTTATGAGTTTTAAGTCAAGGAGATTTAACTCTCCTCAGTAGGCCCATGGGTGATTAATCGGTTGTCAGTACTTTTTTAGGTGAAGACTACTTAAAGGAGCAAATGCTGTCAAGATTCATCCCAGAATTAACAGCCACGTTAATGCAGAAGCAAATCAAAAACAAAGGATCTAGTAGTTATCTGCCCTGAGAAGATGGGTGTGGGAAGTATTTCCATACTGATAACCATACTTAAAAAAAAAAAGCGTAAAACTTATATTGTGAAGATTATGTGTTACTAATAGCTGGGATTCAGTTGGTCATCAAATGGTCATATTTGAGTAGAAGGTACTTTTGTTTCAGGGCAAAAAGTTAGTAAAGAGAAAAGTTTCTTTTTTTTTTTAAATGTAAATAGGTTCTTCCATCTCTACAAAGCTAGGGTGTGGTGATCTAATTGGTCTTGCTAGGCACTGCACAATAAACACTATTGTGGAATACTGCAGTTCATTAGAGAAGCTGTTACATATTGTACGTATATAAATGATGTAGATCTCACAAATGGGTAAAAAAGGTGGTTGTTTCAAATACTGGTGCAGGAGTAGAGCTGCATTAGCTTGAGAGACCCTGCACAAGCAGAATTATTTTCATAAATGCATTTTAAGTGCTCATAGTTAAGGCAACATACTGTATACCATCAGATTATCAGAAACCTCAAGGAATGCTTCTGCTCTCAAGGGCGTACTGATCATTCCTCTCTGCTTATTAACATACATATACCTTGCTGTTTGTGCTCTCATTTGTACTATGGAAAACAACCTTTGACAGCTCATTTTCCTCTGCATTTGTAGCCAATGAGAAAAATTAGCAGCAACTAAGACCTGATTTTGCTCATGTTAGGAGCAAGGCATTGCCTTCTGTATACAAAATTAGTTATCTCAAAAAAAAAAAAAAGTGTTTTTAAGATACTGCTTTTGGTCTCTTTTGTTCTTTTCCCTTCTAAAGAGAACCCTGAGTATAGGGGCTCTGTTGGTTTTTGTTGTGTGGTAACTATCCTTTTTGCAATGAAAGAATTCTCTGCTATTTCATTGTGTCCTTTAAACCTCTTTATTTTTGGGTGTCTCCTTTTCTATTAATAGCTTGCATCAGTAGCACTAATATCTTGTCTAGTCTTTTTAATAGCAAGAGCAGCAAAGTTGAAACTGCCAAGATTATTGTGCTTTCTGGAAGTCTTTCAAGAGCCCCACAGAAACCAGTTTGAAAATTTCTTCCTTCCCACTATTGCTGCTTGGGAAAACTTGGAGCATGACAAAACAGTAAAAAGTACAGCATGTTTTCAACTTAGAGGGTCTCCCCCACCAAGTGCAGTGATGAGAAAGGACAGTATTTCATAAGGAAACTTTAAGTCCCCAGTAATCATTGCCTAATTGTTTCTATCCATCAGACAAAGATTGCCATACTCCCAAGGCTAATTAGATAATAGATAATTCAGCTTTTACACTCCCTTCTCTCTGAAATTCATCTGAATTTACTGAATTCATTTATATAATTATTTCTGTAAAATTTGCCAGTTCTGCTTGTTCTTTTTCTTTTCTTCTTTTTTTTTTTCTTAAGTAAATTGTATTGCAGTTCAGATATTCCAACTAAGTATTAAAAACTATACAAAATTTATAAACAAGCCACATCTATCCAAAGGGTCGGTTAGTGATTCTGGGGTACTCAATCTGATGCTCTAAAGAGGCCTGTGTTATAATGTACATACCCCTGAATCTCTGAAAACTGGTGTCTTTCACAAACTCCAGTATATGATGCTTGTAATCTCTCGTTTCCCTTGCTGATACCTCACAGGTGGGGCTGTGAGCACACGGACGCACAGACTCGTGGTGACTCTTTGCGAACTCATCCTGTTACAGTTCTGGCTGAAGCCACTGTCCAAGTCTGTCATGTTGGCCAAGCAGAACAAAAGAGACACTCAGATTTGGTTGCTTTTGCTAAGACCCCAAATCTTTTAAACTATGAAAAAAATGATCAAAATGCTAATGGTTTGTATAGAATGTCCTCATTCTGTACTTTTCCATGAATGAGTAATGCTAATTAAGAGAAAATTAAAATAGTTTGTTTTAAAAACTGTTTCAGCTGAGGTAATTTCGATACTTAACTGTGGTACTGATGTCCATAAGCACATATTTAATTGCCTGTTGGATATGAAGATACAAATTTGAACTGCAGCAGGTAAAGTGGTGGAACCCAGGAAATGAATTGCATACAGACTAGTATGGGAAGAAATATCTACCATATTTCTTCTATGACAAGAGATGTCATGAGAGATGCCCATAATCTATATTGTACTCTTGATATAAGACTGAAGAGTTTCTTGTACTCTTCCAATTCCCACTTGCATTATGAAAAATCAGTAAATGTAACTAAAGAGAACAGAGCATGGTACTTGGACAAAACGTCTGCCTTCGTGATCAGTCCTGTAAAGTTTAGGTTTGCCTTTTTTAAATATGAATAGCGAACATTCTTATGCTCTTTCAAACGGAGTGGTGATCATGACAGGCTCTAGTCTATATCACAAATCTAACTACAAGGTTTAATACAGTTTAATACCATGAATATCCTTACTTGGGGAAAATCTCATGTTTTAACAGTTTGGAGGTTGAATTGTCTCAGGACTTTCCGAGAGTGAAATTTGCTGGATTAGGGCTGAGGTCCTACTGAGAGCAATGCAAAGGCAGTCACAGAGGATACTCCTTAGAATTAGCTATCCTGAAGTATTATGCAATAAAGAACTTATTTTGTTACTATAGGGTCTTACACCATACATAGTGTCAGGGTACTTTGCCATAGCACACCAGACTACATAACTAGTGTGCATAGCGTGTCTTTTTTTTTATTTTCATTTTTGTTAAAGGGAAGCGGTAGTGAAATTTTTGGACTTTGCTTTTAATTGCTGGGTTTTGGGGAGAATTTTTTTTCTTTTTGCTTGTGTGTTTTGATTGTGTTTCATTGTCACTGCTGCCAATGGTTTTCTATAGCAGCTTTAGGACAGAAGTGTGTGTGATGGAAAATTCTGATGACATGCACATCTTCCTACATTTTCTGCTAGCAAAAGGGAAATGAAAAACGTGGGCTTTTCACGTGGAATGGAAAGTGATGTTGTCGCTGTGCTTAGCCTGTGGATCTGTAGTTTTATTAATCTGCAGAGAACAGAAAGAATTGATTTCTGTGTTTTGGATAGTACTTACATATAAGTGCTGCCTTAGAAATTGTGACTATGTCAACAGCTAGTGTCTGTCCCTCCTTTAAAGTCCTGCTTCTTGCTTTGTTTCAAATTTGATAGGAAGGTGAAAGTTTCATTGTATCCAAAAACATGTGATCCTACTAGCAATGAAAAGGAAACAGTCTGTGAATAGCAGACTTTCAGCAGATGTGTATTTGAGAGCTATTGTAGAACACTAAGGAGTAGATTTTGAGGTGTTGCTGGAAATAGATAAACCAGAAACTTGATCATGAATTCGGAGAGCTATCATCTCTTGTCATGAGAAAATATGTAGCAATGTTTTTAAGTTTGTGAGACCTTGGTAGAAAAATTAACGATTTTTTGTTTATTCTGTTTTTGAGATAAAATACCAATGATTCATAACCAAACTTTTTTTACTTATAACTTGAGCTCGAAAAGGGTGATGAATGCATAAAACGGATTTCAGCGGTAACAGTCCACTATATAATTTAATTTTAGTGGCTTGACATTTGCTATGAATGGTACAGTATTATTTTTTCGTAGAAGTGTGAATATATAATAATTGTGAGTAACCTGTTATGCACTTCAAGAAAAGCAGAGGATGTTGTTTTAAGGTACAAGTGTAGAAGATTTAAGACCAGATGAATAACAGTGTTAATTCACTGCTCTTTGAAGCTGAGCTCCTTTAGAGTTCAGTTAGCAGACTCAACATTCCAATACTGTGTTATTTGGTAGGAAGGAAAGGTTTAAATAGATTGAGAGAAGTTGAATAAACTACCTAATTGTAGGCACCTAGAATATCTAGCAAAGTTGCACTTCTTGTATAGCCACAGGGAAAATTTGTGACAGTAGGAATTAATTTCGTATTGGCAGAGATTTGAGCTAGCACCTTGAACAATGAGTGTAGGGTGTTGTGGTTTTGGTTTTGGTTTTTTTTCTATTACTTTACAAAAAAGCACTAAGTAAGCATTTTAAAAAATACACCAAGGGTTCTCTCTAGTCAGTCTGTAGTCAATGAAGGGAAATATCTCATTTTGTAGTTAACAGAAAGGAACAGGTTCTGTGGTTCGAAACAAAAACATATTTTGAGTTGGTAGTGACTTTACTGTCCTAGGCTGGGCCATGAGAATGTACACAGTGCAAAGTGCAGCAGATAAGGTGTGAAAACAAGTACTTGGTGAGTTTTTACAGGAAAGAATCTAAATCCATATGGGGTCTTGTCAATGTTTTGGTGCATTTGGTGACACAGATGTCAACATCCAGTTTCATTTAGCATGAAGTTTTTAGAAACTCCCCTGAGCTTAGAGACTGGTGAGATTCAGACAGTATTAGCTCTGGAGGCTGATGTCAGCGAACTATTTGTGTATCCCAATACACTCCAAACTTCGGTTTTGGTCCCATGGTCCCACTGAGCTCAAGAGATTATCCCAGGTGTAAAATGCCAAAAGAGACAACTGTTTCCAATAGTGTTTTATAAAAGGTATGTCAGAAATTTCGAATTTTTACAGAATTTTACTTAAGGTCCTGAATTTAAATGACATTTTATGAAGAATAACAATAGTGAATATTTTCAGATTTGGATGAGGACAAGAGTATTGATGATCTGACTAAATCAGAATAATCTCTCTAGGCTTTCCTGTGGTCAGAAGAGGGAGTCCATCAGGGGATAGGTCAGAGTGCCTAATGCTGTTTCTTGGCCTAAAGTGACTATTACAGTTGTGCCTTAAGTAAAGTTGTTTTTCAACTAAAGCAGGCTTTTTGGGAGTGAGAGAGAGAAGAAAAATCACAGACTCATTGTATGATGTTAGTAATTCACAGTACTAATTATTTATATTTTCCTTCTGATTGCATTTTCGCCTGTGATTTTAGTGAGGAATTTTTGATTTTAAGAACTGTGATCTACAGATTGAGAAATTCTGTTTTGGAAAGGTATTTGTAACTCCATTGACTGTCAAGAGAAACTAAGGAGTTTGCTTTCACTAGAACAATGTCAGCTTTTGTGCATACTCCCTTACGATCCCCTAAAATATGATGCTAAAATCACATGGATAAAACCAATTTATTCTCACTTTGGAGTTTGGATGATTTTCTGTAGCTTCCAACAGGAGTGACAAAGACAGGGAGCATTGTAAATAAAGTGTGATCAGAAAGAGTGTGCTGGAAATGCAGTAACTTTGAAGAATCAGGGTTTATTATCATCCAGATTAGTCTTAATTTATTTGTTTTTATCACGGTGAGTGAAAGTGAGGGGCTTCTGAGTGCTACCTGACTTGTAAAGTAGAATGGGCACAATAGTTGAAATGACATTTTCTTGCCCCTGTGCCAAATAAACATTTCACAGTTCATTATTTTATGTTCTCTCCCCAGTTGTACATGTACCAGCTGGATGGCATCTGAGAATCGTTTAAGCATTTTATCATTCTATAACCCTCTGATGGAAATGACATTTAGAAGAAAAATTACTGATTTCTGTGTACACTAAAAAGTAAACATGCATAGCTAATGGTTCTATTCACCACAGATCATACTTATGCATTTTTAATAAAAACTTGATTTTAATTCATACATAACTTATGAGAAATGTTTATCAGTTTAGAGATCTGCTGATTCCCAATTAAATGTTTACATCTATCTGGATACCTTGAAAATATCTTTCATTCGATGCTCGGATTAAGGTGAATCTTTGTAGACAAGTTGCTTCTCTGCTGCCTACATAATGATGTAAAGTGTATAGGAAGTGCCGATTATTATACTGATTGCTGAAAACAGTAAAAAACTTCATTTATTTGACATAAATGAATCTCATATTTTCCTATGCTGTTTGAAGTAATAGCTTTCTAATATTGGAGTTTGGGGCGGCTGTGTGTGTGTGTGTGGGATGTTCTTCCTTTTTTTTTTGGATTTGGGATGTTAGGCAGTATCTCTAGTGGCAAATCACCAGTTACATGTAACTGGCAAGTTACCACTTATGTGAATGGGAATAAGAAAAGTCTGTTGTATTCTATATTCATACCATAACAGATTGAGTTCTGGTTTCCTCCTCACCCTTCTTTTCTTATGAAGGAATTCTCATTAGCAGAGTTTTGTACAGAAAGCAGCATGTGAGGTTAATTCTATTATTTCTAAGAGGTATGTTGAAATGATGATGCTTGTCATGTTTATATGTTACATCACCTTTCAGAAGATGAAAACTGTGGGACCATTTGCAGATGGTGGGAGAGAGACTCACGCTGTCTCATTCAAACATGTAATGAATAGGCTCCGAACCACCTTCTGGAAGCGGCTGCCTCTTTTCGTCAACTGTATAGGCCTCTCTTCTGTATGCACCTTTATTTACCTCATTATGTAGTTAACCCTGCTTATTTTTGATAATATCTTTGTACTAAAGAAGATTAGATAGACTGTCAAACTCTTTTTTTAGAATTCAAGCAAACATAATTGAGTGATACATAACATTTCTTCTGGATGGATAGAAGTCGTGCTAGAGTTCTAGAACAAGGGTCAGAGGGCTGCCCCTGTTCACCCTGAAGAGCATTTACTGTCATTCTGAGTGATGCTGTAGGAGTGAATTAAATTGGTGTACAAGAACAAGATAGTATTAAGAGCTAGAGGGTCTTGAATCTAAGGTACTGATTAATATATGTGTAAGAAAGCTTAACGGTCTTAGGAAATGATGTCATTCCTCTCCAGGTGACTCATAGTATGGGTCAATTTACTAATTAAAAATTCCTTTAAACTTCTTCATAGACAGACTACTAATTGGCCCTCAACAAGTATATTCTTCTTGTTTGAAGATAAAAAGCTTTTGTGAGGAGAGGAAGATAGATGCTGCGATGTCTCTTTAGAACAATGCATGTCTCTTTGAAAAGCCATTCTTCAATAATTAAACAAAATGTAAAGTTTGCAAATTTTTGCCATGACCGACAATGGCTTAGCATTTTTCATTATACTCTGGTCACAGTCTTTGTGGCAGGGTGTTCTATTACAGAGCACAGAAATAAAAGAAGAAAACTTGTTGTGTGTCATTGCTGCCTTCACAAAGCCACAAATACATTAAACTCAAGATACTGTTCATTGTGCTCTCGAGCCACCAGCGACAAAGGTGCTGTGAGTACCACTGAATATGAGGGAGTCATATGTCATTACATCACTGTTCAAATTGGCAGAGCAAATAACACTAAAACAAATGAAAACATTAGCAGCTAAAGGAATGCAAAACAGTAAGAGGCTTGCCTTTAAAAAAAGTAGAATTTAGATGTGTTTTTTGTCATAAGTTATAAAGTTGATTTTACCCTTTTCCTGTCTTTTTTTTTTTTTAAATTTTGTTTTAAGTTCTTGTCCACACTCATTTCATACCCTTGAGGCCAGTCAGCTTTTCTTTTCTTTGACACTTGCAGCAGTCATAGGCAGAGACAGCAGCTTGGTAACAAGCCAGATGATGGCACTGGTTGTGTTAACATAGGATATGGGCTTCAGTGTATCCTGAAAACAGAGTTCATTGTCTTGGATTTTATCAGACTGGCTTTCCTGAGTGTGGAGCTGGCAGTAAATTCGGTACTTCAAGAAGGAAATCCACAACAAACTGGAGCTGGATGCAGTATTCAGCAATATTCCTAATAATGCCTATTTCTAATCCTGGCAAACTGTCAGACTATTTAGAGGGCTTACTGTCTGGTACAATATTTTTTTGTTTTTTCTTTCTTTTTTTGTAAATGAAAGCCGTAACCCAGTGGTGGGGTCATAATGGCAGGGACAAAAGAAAAGCTATTGGCCTCAGTGAGTGGAAGAAATGTCTGTTCTGCATCGTGCTAAACTGTGCTTTTTCAGATGCATAATAAAAGTTATTTATGTACACCGATAAAGTGGTATCTGTTGTATAATATCACAGATAGGCATAAGGATGATAACAAAAGGCAGCTGGTTTAGTAAGCTCTATTTGCTGCAGAAATGTGCTGTTCTTTGCGAATTGAAATAAAAAAAAAGAGAGGAGGATGTTGGGTTTTTTTTCCTGCTTCCTGGCATTTGCAATCATTCTTGCTTTTCAGTGTGCTTATAAAGACAACTACGTGGGTCCCATGTCAGTATTATATTTGTTATGACTAGCACCTTATTAGAGGACAGCTGCTCTTCTCTGCCCTGCACATATGTGTAACTACCACTGATGATAATAGAAGTTGTGAGTGTAACCCTCCTCTGCATTTCACCCACGGGGGATGCTGGAGCTCTCATGGTTTCAGTTAAATAACTTAGGTATGAAGCCAGGAATGAAATAGTGACAGATCTGGGACTATTTAGTTGCTTGTTCAGAGTTCAGTGCCTGTAAGGAGGTTTTGAACTTCCAGCAATTAGTTGGCCTGTTTAACAAGGTAAGAAAGGCACTGTCCAAATGCACAACATCTGAGTCTTTCAGTGCATGCTGAGTGTCTTCACTAGAAGGGCAGATATTCAGAACCCCATCAGCCCATGAGCAGTCCAAGGAGGCTCTTGGTGTGGAGATATTTTCAACTTGTAAGCATTTTGTGGTATCTCCTCGGTCTCTCTTTAATTCCATCAGTATTAAAAAAAAAGGAGCAACCAGCAGATTTTTCCAAAGCTACTCAGATGCTGTAATGGTGCTTTGGCTGCTGTCACTTCTGCTGAGAACTGGACTGAATTGGAACAAAGGAGAACATAAAGTGGCACAGTGCCGTCATAATGCTGTTAAGAACTAATGTAAACTCAGCTGGAGAAAACCATTTGCAGTGAACAACAAGGTTTATTGACCATGGCAAGCCCAAGAACATATTCTCAAGAACCACCTCTTGGCATTTTAGCTGTTGTAATGAGCTGCATATGTAAATCTGTAAGCACTTGCTTCTCTCGGCTCAAAGCTGCCTGGTGGGCAGCCCAGACTGGCCTAGGGAATGTAAACACATGCCTCTATGTTCATGTAAGTTTCTCTTTTGTTTGCTTTTCAAAATTTGAGTAAATTGGAAATTCTACAGTACTTGGAGTGACTAATTAGATTTCTTAGTGAGCACAAGCCCTGACTCTTTTTGGAAGGTGAAAATTATTCATCTTGAAACTACAGCATCTATTCCAGACAGTTTCCTTACTAATTTAAGACAAGATACAAAGCTACAGTGATGAATGGATTGAACAGTTAAAATTTGACGTTTCCTTTTATGCTTATGCCATTTAAAAATAGCTGACTTTTGACAAACTGCTAGTATGTTTTTATATGAATTAGAAAACCTAGACTTACAGTAGGTTCGCTGCTACCTTTCAGTTTGAGGTCCCTGGAGAATGGCTGTGCTAAAGGTCCCAGCTGCTTTGATGTTCAGCACAAGCACAACAATACTAGATTGGGAGGAGCTGTTGACTCCCTCAAAAGCAGAGAGGCCCTGCAGAGAGACCTTGACAAATTAGAGGGCTTGGCAATCACCAACCGTATGAAGTTTAACAAGGGCAAGTGCCAGATTCTGCACCTGGGATGGGGCAACCCTGGATATATGTACAGGGTGGGTAATGGAACACTGAAGAGCAGCCCTGCAGGAAGGGACCTGGAGGTCCTGGTCAATGGCAAGTTGGACATGAGTCAGCAGTGCCCTCGCAGCCAGGAGGGCCACCTGTGCCCTGGGGTGCATCAGGCACAGCATCGCCAGCCAGGCAAGGGAGGGGATTGTCCTGCTCTGCTCTACACTGAGGCAGCCTCACCCTGAATACTGTATTTTTGGCACCACAGTATAAGAAGGATATATAGCTGTTAGAGAGCATCCAAAGGAGGGCAACAAAGATGGTGAAGGGCCTTGAGGTATGAGGAGTGGCTGAGGTCACTTGGTGTGTTCAGCCTGGAGAAGAGGAGACTGAGTGGAGACCTCATTGCAGTCTGCAGTTTCCTCATGAGGGGCAGAGGAGGGTCAAGCACTGATCTCTTCTCTGTGGTGACCAGTGACAGGACCCAAGGGAATGGCATGAAGCTGTGTGTCAGCAGTAAACTTTAAAAACTTGATTAACTTTTTTTTTTTATAATTATATGAGCTGTTTTAAATCTCTATAAAAAGTGCAAACCGGTGATACCAACAGGTGCCAGAGGAGTACTTCAGAACAGCCCTCTCTGAGGCAGTTTGGAAGTATGTCTCTTGTAACGAGATACCAGCCTTGTATTTTGCCTCTATGGATTTCATGAGAACATGATTCTAATCTCTGCACCCTTGGCCTACCTGCACAATTCAGGACAATATTTTTTTCTGCTGTCATAGATGTCTCCTTGTGTTGGTAGTGCCCTCTGGTGAGGACATAGTCAGTGTCCTCCATGTAAGCTGTGAATGGTTGCATCCAGGGACCAAGCCATTCTGGCACCCTTCATACCTCAGTGCAACAATGGCCACTGAATTGCATTCTTACAGTGTAAAAATATTTCACAGTGAATTACATCCATTTTGTACCCACATAATCCAGCAGGAAGGTGAAGGAGAACGTTTGTGCTCATGCAGAGACCTGAGACTCTCGCACTGGGTTGTCTCCTGTCTTCTTTAGTAGAGTGTTGTAATTTAAAGTTTTTATCCCATTTATCTTGAAGATGTGAAATTTGTTAAGGAATGTGCTGAGACATGCTTGCTGAGCGAAAGAATGATTAATCTTCCAGGAGTGCTTCTGTATAAAGCGTCAAATTACATTTATGAGGAACCTCTACATCATAGCCATCCTAGGACTTATATAAGGTCGCTATACAAACACAGCCACCAAAATCTCTTTAGAACATCGAATTTGATAGAGATAAAATGTGCTTAGTGAATATTTTTTTTAAAGGTCAAAAAGTAAAGATCATATATTTACTTCAATTGAAATTCAGCAGGTCTTAGGTTAAAGTGAGGATAAAGAAAATAAATCTCTAGAATGATGTTATACTTGATAGAATATTGATCAATAATTGTCTCAGCAGGAGCCGATGGTGAGCTGAAAATTTGTTTACAGTTTTACAAAAACATTTCTGATTGGCGTGTCTTGTACATAGTTGTACATAGTTTTACCCTAGATTTTTGTTCCACACTTTGTCTCCACATTAATGTTCTAGGAATGTTAGACCATCCTTATTTTTGAAAATATGTTAGAAAATTTTGTCTTTTGGTTAATGGTCCTACAGTGTAAGAAAATAAATACTTGCTTGGACATTATTAGCTTACTAATTTCTTGTAGAAGAATGTTTTACACTGCAGTAATTTTACTGGATACCCTACAGAGTGAGTGAGCCGTAAGGACGTTGGCCTTGGAAAGGGAAGCATTTTCAAAATGATAGGTAAGAAAATATATCTATGGAGTCCTTCTAATGAGAGTACTCATACTTGAAAAATATCATACAGATATTTTCTAACACCTTTCTTCTTGTATCTACTTTACAGTCTCCCTATGATTGCAGAAGTAATACAAGGTGCTTCCTTCCTCTTAGGGGTGGGTCATCACAGTCTTTCATTAGTCAGCTAGTATAATCTTAAAGTAAGTATTTCTAATGCACCGTATTGGAGATGTGTATCGTTTTCTGTGCCGCTTTCTTTATTTGCTGCCATACTCTCCCACGCATGCAAGTAGCTGAGAGGAATTCCCTCCAGGTACCTACCTCAGTGCCTAGGCTGCCTATCACGATGATGGAGGCAGGCAGGGGCCTCTAGGGGGGGAATTCACTACTCTTTGTTAGCATTTAGAAACTTAACTTACGTGCTTTAAATCATGCTCTGAAAGAACAAGTATCTCCATGAACTTGGTATAGACTATTGAGTCATAAATTAGGTGTGTGGAATATACAGAATATCTGTGCTTTTTCTTCTCCCATGCACTTCCTATGTATACTTTGTGCTGAATATAAATTAAGTTAAAATATGGATATTTTTTGTCTTTTTTTTTTCCTTTCTCTTTACCCCTCTCTATATTTCACGTAATCACAGAATGGTTGGGGTCGAAGGGATCTCTAGAGACAATCTCTCCACCTGCATAGTCCAATCCTCCTGCTAAAGCAGCCTCACCTAGAAGCAGCTTGCACAGGATCATATTCAGGCAGGGTTTCACAACCTCTCTGGGCTGCCTGTTCCAGTGCTCTGACACCCTCAAAGTAATGAGGGTTTTCTTCATGTTCAGGTGGAACTTCCTGTGTTTCAGTTTGTCCCTGTTGCCCCTTGTCCTGTCACTGGGCACCATTGGAGAGAGTCAGGCCCCATCTTCTTGACAGGCACATGCTCTGCCATAAGCAGATTTAAGCTATATCATCTCCTTATGGATCTGGAGAATACATCAAGGAAAAAAACAAACAAAAAAGAGGCTGTTTCTTCAGGCTTACTTATGCAATAAGATGGATGTAATTTTAAACAAGAAAACTGTAAAATAGAGTTAATTAAGTTCATCCCCTCATAGTGGTGACTGAGTCCCTGCTTTCCAAGAGCTGACATGCACTAATGGAATATGTGACTGCGGTTTTCTTTCATACCTTCTTTTTGTCACTGTTCATATCTTTTCACAACTCAAGGCCTACTTGTTTTACTTCCTTGAAATGTCTTGGTAGGAAGAAAAGTTACATGGAGCCACTTCTTAGTTGGTATTTTTATATTAGCTTGCCTTCTGCTGCTGCCATGAGCTATAAGCTAAGCTATATAAACAGCAAGGATTGCCTACTAAGTAGCTACTAATAAACATGAAATATTTCTGGATGGAATCACTCTTTCTGGTCCTTTCGTGGGTTACTGAGTCTGCATGAATTTTCTTGGTTGCAGTCAGTCAGTGATTTGTTTGGTGACAAGGCAATGTGTAGCCAAATACACCTGCCTGTATTTCACTGGACTATCTTCTTTGTTCTCATAGGTAACAGTGGTTAAAAATGTGAGGGAGTACCAGTTCTCTTGCAGCACGGCAGGAGAAAAAGAGTCAGAGCTGTTTCCCCCAAATACTGCACATCTTGAGGAAATGCATCTTTAGTGAAAGAAAATCCATTGATAATAAGTGAATGAAATGACAGTAAGACTTATGGAGTTCAAGAAGTGCAGGTAGGAAAATAAGAACCGGTCTGCTGTAGTAACAGCTACCATGAGATGTGGGGATGAAGGAATGGGGAGAAGAGATAGAGGGAAGAGAAAAGAAAGAAAATACATCATTGATGGAACTAGTTTTTAATTTTGGGAATTTATTCTCCAAGGGGTTTCTTTCCCCTAGACCAACCTCTTTTTATATCGGTCTGAAATCAAAAAGGACAACAGTTTTTCACGGAATCATGGTTCAGATGAGATAAAGAGGTTGAAGGAAGCAAGTCAGTTTGCAACATTTATTCAATGTGTGTGTATAGATACAGGAAATGTATGTTTATGTGTTTATCTAACAGGAAAACGTGTATGTCTCAGTGATGTGTGAAGATGTCATGCTTGACTTTGAATTCATGTTTTAAGCAGTGATGTGTCAGGTGCTGCAGGTGTACTGCAGTGCATACATGATGACACTGAATGTATCATAGAATTGGGGACTTTCACAGAAAAACTCATGAAACTTTACAACTTGAGCTGGAAAATTCGGCTTCTTGGGAAAAGTAGATGAAGCTTAGGCACAGGCAGAGTCTTAATATGTTGAATAGAGGCTGCATATAAGCAATGGATTACACATCCATTTTCAGCTCAGTGTTGCAACAAAGAAGACAGCAGCTTAAGAAAATATGCCTGAATGAAGTCACAGCTCTGAATGTGTGTGCTGTGAGTTTTTAAAATAGAATCCTGTTGAATTGAATAGAATCATAATCTCCTACGCTGCATGGGTGGTACTCAAGACTTTAGGGGAATGGATGATAAGTCTGATACTAATGGAAGTCTATTAGAAAGAGATATGAATTTATCTTGCATGTGTCACAGGTGAATTTGTCTTCAGCAGACCTACGAGTTGAGTAAATGATAAATGTTTCATACTTATGTCATTGAATTAAATAGGAAAGGTCTTTCATTCAGCCACTTCTTACTATTATTATCAGTGCTGGACTGCTAATTTGGGAGAAAAAGGAAGGAGAGCAGAAGAAAAAAAATAACCTGGGTAATGAGTGAAGGTGTCAAGTCTCGGGGCCATTCTGGGAACACAGAAATATAGAACTGCTCTTCACAAGTGGTATAATCTGCAGGAGCAAATGCAGATTGAGGGCCTCTGCTGCTGGATCCTGCTGACCAGGGATCTCTGGACATCCTTTAGAGGCGTTAGGACTGCAGTCCAGGGAAAGGAGAGGTTTGTTCGTAGAGGGATGGACAAGCTGTTGCATGCCCACAGGGTTGGCTTTATTATGCCAGTAACCAGTATTGCTGACCATCAGAAATGATGTTCCTTTTGGTGGAGAAATACCCTGCATTTCTGTTCATTCCAACCACCTTAGGCTTGCTCACCTAACAGAGAAATCAGTTAAGGCATTTGAGCACTGGGGGTAAAAAAAACCCAAACTTTTAGCTTATGTGCCCTATCAGCAAGCACACACATTTAAACTTGATTTTGTAAAAAAACCTCGGAAGTATTCTTAGCCCAGTAGTATAAAAGTTGTTATAAAGTCTTTGGGTTATATTGAATATATTTAGAAAGTCTACTAAAATTTAAGCTTCAGCTCAGATTTTACAATAAAGGAATCAACATAAATTGGGCACCCTGTGTAATGTCAGTTAGACACTTTTATTCAAAAATTGTATAAATGTTGATTTTTAAAGCCCACACTAACAAGACACATGATAGAGAAAAGAATGCATTTCGATTGCACAACTATGGTATTTTTAAGACTACCCACAGTGAGGGAGCATTTGGCTGAGACAAGGTAATAGTTTGCAGGTTTCTTCTACTTGTGAAACCTGGTCTTTTTTGCTTTTTCACTCACTTAGCTTACAAAAAGCATAAAATAATTCTCCTTTTCTATTTTTCATTTCACTTTTTGTCAAGCAGTACATGCTTTGTAGTTGCTGAATGTATAATAATTAATGTTATTTTGATTTTGTGGGGGGTTAATTCTGGCTGATACGAACTTTTAACATTGCCATTTCCTAACCTGATTTTTGTACTCCTTTAAATATATTTGTGTTTGTTTCCTGGAGTTTATCAATCACCTCCAAAAAAAGCTGATCAGAATTTAAGTATGTACTAAACTCCCTTGAAGCTTTACTGGTATCACACTGATGCATCTGGGCTAGATCATTTTCCCTTAATTCTCTTTCCTGTACTTGTCCTTATTTATTTTAGCTGCTACTCAGGCCTAAAGATTGGCTACTACCCTGCTTTAGCTACTTGGTAAGCTGAGAAATAGTATAGTGAAAGCTGTTAGATCAGTTCCATGGATTTGCCATAGGTCCTAATGTAGGCTGCTTGCTTGGTTTGTGTGCTGTGAACAGGGCATGCAGAGCAGGCAGAAGTACTCCTTGGTCATTTTGAGCGTGTGGAAGGTGTCTCATTCCCCTTCCCGGCTGGGTTTAGGTGACCACACACTGCACACATTAGATGCCCACATGGGGGTTAAGATCCACACTTGCAACCGGTGCTTGAGGAACTGAGATTGCTCTTTCATCCCCAAGATGAGGCTTGGTCCTTTCTGTCACAGTGTGTCTGGAGAAGGAGTAGTGGTAGCTGTAGCTTGGCCCAGTTTTCACATAGTGAGTGACTTGTTAGTTTGTGCACACAAGAAAAAAGCACCAATGGGAACTTCTATCCAGCTCTTACTCAGTCTGGGCCAAGAACAAGACAGAGAAAGAAAGAAGATGCCTGAGCTCTCTCCGTGTAAAATGGAAGAGTTCCTTAGAGAAATGTACCTGGATTCAGCTCTTTGGAGCACTCTACTCATTTTCTGTGATAGAGTTATAAGATGCATAAACAGCATTAAAAGCAGATCTCTACTGGGAATTTGTTTAGTGTGGTATAGGGTCAGGTAGAAATAATTTTATAATAATAATCTTATAATAAGAAATAATAGAGTCAGGTGAAATAATCATTCACCCAGAGTCATGACATCAAGAAGTGGGAACTGGATCTGAGTCTTTAACCCTTGATGTTTTCCCTTTCAGGACTGATCTTACTTAATTTCTTCTTCGGTAAAGTGGTTCAGAGATTAGCTACATTAATCACCTCTGTTACCAAAAAAGGAGATTCAGGCTCCAGGACAAAAGCTTCTTTAGGAAGCAAAAGGTCTGATTAAAATATTAACTAAAGTCCCTAGAAGATCCCGTATAAAGACTACTGTTACTACAACACCAACACCTGACTTGCTTTGTCAGGGAAAGCAAGATTAAGGTAGAAAGATCAAGCTTAACTTTTCTTTCTTTTTTTCTTTCCTTACACTGTAAATTATGGTTGTTTCTATCATCACCAGTAGTTATCTAAGAAAGGCTTTACAGGGGGAAATACCTTAAGCTTGCTTTCTTCTGCTGGGTTACTGTTCATGGTCTAATTTTATTCAGTGAGACATTATGTCAGTTTCAACAATAACAATAAATGAGTATACTTGGAGTTCTCTGTGTCTAGGAGAAATACCAAATAAGTTTGCATATGGACAGGGTGATAATTGTCATAACATTGCTCCTTTCTGTTCCTGCTTTTAGTTTTGCACCCCCTGTGCAGGGCAGTGCTGTGAGTGTGTCACCTACCACAGACTGTGTGAGAGTCCTTCAAACGAGGGATGCCACATGGGAGGGGCCGGTGACAGCACCCAGAGCACCTTCACTCCTCTCCAGATTGTGGTCTTTTGCCTTTGGGTATCCCTCTATGGCTGTTTTATTTCTCTGAATAGCTCCTTACAGCAATGTCCAGAACTGATGAAAATACTCTGATGTTTGAATTAGGATTTTTTTTTTTTAGTCATCTTTGCTGGGTGTTCTTTTAAATGTGCCTAGACAATGTTTTGCACAGCGTGATGCTGACCATTGTCCCATATTTTACATATTTATTGTCCCCCATTTTTTATTCTTGGGGCTTCCTTCCAACCTGAATTATTCTATGATTCTATCCCTGGTGTCCCACAGGCAGAACTGAGCAGTTAATTTCCTAACCCGTCCTTCTCTTTAGCCACACTTTTTGTTAATGCTGGGAGGAAAAAAAAGGACATGGTTTATTTCTTGCCTTTCCATAGGATTACTTTGTTATAAACTTACTGCTGTTTGCCAGACAAGAGAAAAACCCAAAACACCACCAGCACCACAAGAAAAATTCCAGACCCTTACAGTTAAAATATATCTCTTTATGACCTACAGTCTTCCTAAGTACAGTTCTACTACTGTCAGATGGGTGTTGTGCTTTCTGGGCTTATCAGTGGTCAGTGATCTTCATGTTTCCTGTGCCTTAATCCAAGCAAGTGTGCTTTCAACAGACCAATTCTGAGTTTGTGAAAGCAAGACTCAAGTTTTTGAAAGCTGCCTCTGTTTTCTGTCACCCAAGTCTGCTAAAATTGAAATATAAAATGGACATCCAAATGCCTTTCTGACAGCTTTGAAAGTCTTAGCTTATGGGGTCTCTGTTGCAATTGCCAGAGTAACAGTCCATGAAGCCTGACAAGTGATTCAAGCAAATTATTGGTAGCCACCATTATGGTTTTGTTTTCATTGGCAAAAACATTAGTGTAGTAGCTTTGCTGTCTTGCCTCAGTTTTTATCCAGATTGCCAGTAATAAAAAGTATGATTACTTCATTGGAAATGTGCTGCTTGCTATAATTCCTGTAATCATATCTGTTTTATTTTCTTTTCCTTGACTTAGTTTTATTTCTCTTATTATACAAACAAAGATTAATCAGAAGATGATGTTTGGTATTTTTAAAGCTTAGACTGCACCTTATATTTGGCAAACACCTCAATCAGGGATCTTTTCCAATTTTGATTTTTTTTTTCGTTTACCTCCCATTGCTCACCTATATTAGCATTTGTAAATATTGTCAAAAAAAGAAGAAATGTAGTAAACAGTTTCCTGACTACTTTTTAATTTCTTCCTTTTTTCTTCCATACCATCTCCCAATAAAATTTTAAAGCATATATGCCTGATTTTCTTTCTATATGAAGGGATTAAATATTATGTTAAATGTAACTTGTAGAAACAGATGGGTAATTATATGCGTGATAGATGCTATCTCAATATCTTTAAAATATATCCTTATATGAATGTTTACTCATGTAGAAGTTATTCTCTCTCTAAGGAATAAGTAATAATATGTGGTGGGTTTACCTTGGCCAGTTGCCCACCAAAGTATCTCTACCAGTCTCCCTCCTTTCCTGGACAGGGGAGAAAAAATGCAACAAAAGGCTTGTCAGTTGAGATCATGACAGGACAAGATCACTCACCACTTACTCTCATGAACAAAACAAACTGACTTGGGGAAATTAGTTTAATTTATTACCAATCAAATCAGAGTAGGATAATGAGAAATAAAAAGCTAATAATAAAAACACTTTTTCTCCACCCGTTCTTTCTTCCAAGACTCACAAATTCTCTACTTCCTCTCTCCCTGTTGTGGCACAGCAGGACAGGGAGTGGTGGCTGCACTCAGTTCATCACATGTTGTCTCTGCTGCTCCTTCCTCTACAGGCGGAGAACTCCTCACACTCTTCCCCTGCTCCAGCATGGGGTCCCTCCCACAGGAGACAGCCCTCCACCAACTTCTCCAACCTGAGTCTTTCCTACAGGCTGCAGTCCTTCATAAGCTGTGCCAGTGGGTCCCTTCAACGGTGTGCAGTCTCTCAGGACTTCAGGCCCCCCTGCTCCAGTGGGGGTCCTCTGTGGGATCACAAGTCCTTCCAGCAAACCTGCTCTGGCATGGGCTCCTCTCTCCATGGGTCCACAAGTCCTGTCAGGAGCCTGCTCCAATGCGAGTTTCCACAGGGTCACAGCCTCCTTTGGGCACTGCTGGGGTCCTCCAGGGTCTGCTTTGCTCCCGGGACTTCACTGCTCTGCTCCCCCATGGACCTCCATGGGCTGTGGGGGCACAGCTGCTTCACCATAATTTGCACCATGGACTGCAGGAGAATCTCTGCTCTGGTGCCTGGAGCACCTCCTGTCTCTTCTACATGGATCTTGGGGTCTGTGAAGTTGTTGGTCTCACATATTCTCTCTCTCTTTCTAGTCAAAGTTGCTCAGGTGTTGTTTTTTTTTTTTTATTTTCCCCATTTTTAAATACAGTATCTCAGAGGTACCATCACTGCTGCTGATGGGGCTCGGCCTTGGCCGGTGGCAAGTCTGTCTTGGAGCCAACTGACATTGGCTCTCTTGGACCTGGGTGAAGCTTCTGGTAGCTCTTCACAGAAGCCACCCCTCCAGCTCTCTGCTACATACCCTTGCCACACAAAGCCTATATATACTAGTAGCAAGAATTTATGTGTGAGGAAAGATTAATTTAAGAAAATATTGAAACCTAATTTTTGTTATCGTCAAAGCATATTTTCTGTTTATGTAGCACATCACAAGAGCAGTTAAGCTGAGTTTCATTTTATGACAAGAAATGTAGACAGTGATTATCACTGGGTCTAAAGAAAACAAAATAGTTATGGTGAAAGAAGACATGGAATATCTTCTGTATTTGAGTATGTCTGTCCTGTTAATTTTTGTGGCAGTACTAAAGTTAGACTACAGATGTATTTTCCTAGTCATCATATAAAAATAACAGAGAGCATGGATCCCCATCTGACAAAGCTGCCAGAGTGGTTATGACAGTATGCAAGTTGGGCTAAATTACCAGTGATTACAAACTTACCAACATTCATAGTCACACAGGAATATAGATACAGGCTGGAAGTGGTTAACGCTGGTACTGTTTCCTTAGGTGGCCGTAATTCTGAAAGTTCTTCCAAGAACTGGTTGGAAAGCAAAAGGATCCTTTGCCATTCATGTTGCCTTATCTTTTGCAGCTTAGTACATAAAAAGTTTATGGCAAACAATAAAGTATTAAGGATCTGCTTTTATAGATTTGAAAAATTTCTTAAATACTGTAGTTTGCTGCCAGTGATGATGCCTCCTGAGATGGAAGTTCAGATGATAGTGGTCTTGAAAACAGCTGAGAAGGTGACTTGGCTTTGAAGTGGTGATCCTTTAACTAAAGGTCAAGGGAACAAGTTACCATGCCAGTTCATTTTAGAAACCTGTTGATGAGGGCCAGCTTGTTATCTCTAAGCTCCATGATAGTGTAAAATGGCTTTATTTTACTACCATCTATGTGATGTTGTAACTGACTGCTGGAGTTTAACCTCTCAGGGCCAATCTAGAAAAGTGTAAGTTTCTGTTGCTCACAAACACTCTCGTTCTTGTTATATATGTATAGTTTTAGAGTGCATTGCATCTTAAGGCTCTTTTACAATGCTGATCTAACTCATTACAGTATTTAAAGGATAACAGTCTCTCTGCATTTCATATGAACTGAAAATCTGAAGTTGCAACGTTGTCATCGATTAAGCTGTAATAAATAATTGTACCTGAAGTATGGCATCAACTGATTTCTAAATGCAAAACATTCGTCTGACAAGTTTTTTCTTCAACGTTATTTTCAAGGTGCAGAAATAAATATTGTTGGAATGATCAAAGTGAGTCACCCATGTTTTCCAATGCAAACAAATATTTGGAAATGCTCATTACTGAGCTATATATTAATTTTGTCTGGTGTATTAATTTTCAAAAAATATACAGGGATGTTTAATCTAGAGCAACAGCGATCAAACCAGTAGCTATTCTGGTAGTGAAACACAGTCTGGGTTAACACCTTTATTTTGGGCTATTCAGTCTATCTATTTCAAGGAATCCCTCAGGATAGCGCTCAGATTTTTATTGAACATAAAAATTGTAATTGGTAGAATTAATTTTAATATGTACTTTATTTTGCTTCACCTAATATGTATGTTTGCTTCACCTAAATGTATGCTTAGCTTCAAATATTTTCAGTATTTCATTTATTCTTTGACTTTGACCTAGAAATTGTAGCACATACTGTAGAAGTTATAATTGATTAATATTGTATTCTTTTCAATTACAACTATCCTTTAAATACTACTTAGATATTCTTACCAAATTATTATATACTGTTCTTAAAATATTTACTTTTTCTCAATGGTTGAAGTGATATTCAGGAAAAATTTACATATAAATTATATCTCTGACTTAAAAAAATGGCATAACACACAGAACAAAAAGAAGAAAAAAAGTGATTCCTCAAGTTTGCCCTTCTATTGGAGGTGGCTTTCAAATTTATTATTAACAAGTGCTCAATTGCAAAAAAAATTAGATTTTTTTTTTATGACTTTTTTTTTTCCCTAACAAGATGCTGACTTGAAAAGGTAGCCAGAGCTTTTGATACACAGGGATACAAGAATAATAGACTTCTGAAGCAATCATTGAGAATTCTGTCTGATTATTTTGGCTCTCATTTTTTTTTAAATGCAATTTTTTTCCGCCTACCTTTAGTATGTTTTAAATATGTGCTGAGAACCCTGTGATCATGTGATTAAAGACAATATCCTAATGCATATCTTAATGGTGTATCATAAACTTAGAAAATAAAATCTGCAGAGGCAGATTTGACATTTTTCTAAAATTTGCATGTGCAATTTCTTCAAACTTTCTTATCAAATTTTTAGCTTTTTAAAATTATTCTTATTAAGAAGTGCAAACTGCACTTTATGCACTGACCACTGACATGAAATTCCTTCATTTCAACCCCTGTTAGCTGTTAGTGGAGTCTGCAGAGTCTGAGATAGCTGCTGTATGCTGTTTGTCCTCTCTCACGTCAGTCATTAGTAGTGTCTAGTGCCTGCAGAGTGCTCTGTGGATGGGTTTCACAGCTATATGCTGACAGCTGAGGAGCACTGAAACATGCAAGATGTACGGTTCCATTGACTCTGAGTAGTGCAGAGATGTTCATCCCAAGCCAAAAGATGCTTCCTGGGAAATACGGAACTTGACTCTGGAGCTGTAAGTCTTCAGCATTATCTCCTCTCAGCAGGCAGTTAAGAATCCTTTTGTCAAAATGTCCTACCTCCAGAAATAGTTGCTCAGAATAGCAAGTTCTTGCCACTGATGACATGCTATGTTCATTCTTCTGGTTGTCATATGATCTGCTATTAGTAACCTTATAACCTCTCTTACG
The DNA here is from genome assembly GCA_013397725.1 of Rhagologus leucostigma. Classification (NCBI taxonomy): domain Eukaryota; kingdom Metazoa; phylum Chordata; class Aves; order Passeriformes; genus Rhagologus; species Rhagologus leucostigma. The sequence goes on along the minus strand of VZTD01004681.1, from coordinate 2,131,895 downwards.
AACTGAGGGGTTGAGTGAAAACTTGGGGTGGAAAAGAAAGCTTCCATTTCCTGGATAGGCTTTCTTATTAATTATGATTTCAATTTCCTGAGTCTTCAGCATCTTCAGGGTCTAGAACAGTGCTCAGTGTATTGCAAACATGCTGGAGGCCAGCAGGACTTCAACACCAGCATCTCCTGTGACATCATGAGACTTAAAGTATCCAGACCATGAATCCTGCCTCACACTGCACCAAATGTCTCCCTCCTTCATCTCTCTGTGCTGCACAGGGTGTCATTTTTCCCTTCCCACTTCTGTACTAGGTTTGTCCACGTCCCATCTGTTGCATCCTTGCAACCCACCTACTCCTAACTCACTTGCTTTCCTAATTTGGCCCCCTTAAAATAAAAAGGCAAAGAGCTCTGCTCCAGTATGTGGTTCTGTATTAGAAGTGATAAACTATGATGTCTCTTTCTTCTAGTATCAGTTTAGTCTATCTGGACCGCATCATCTGAGTCCTTTTTCATACCTCTCTGTATCTGTTCTTCTTTTTCTACTTTTCCCATTCCCTCCCACCATGATCCTTCCCATTCTTCCAGGCTTCCTTCTTTATTTCAGTCCTGCCTCATTTTTCTTGCAAGCTTTTTTTCTTCCCTGTTCCTTCTTCTGCTTTGTGGGTGTCAGGCTGCTTCTTCCTTCATTTGGTGTCATTTGGCATGACTGAAAACAAGTTAAAACAACATTTTATTGCATTGACACAGAAAAAACCCCAAGTGGATCGAAGTCAGGTGGTGCTGTCATCTGTCAACCTCTTCTGGATATTGCTGTTCTATCTCAGAGACACTTTTGAAGCAGTTCCTGAACTTCATTGTACTTAGGCACATCAGGTGGGGTATATGTTGTAAAGATCCTGGTACAGTTTCAAATGACGTCTGAGATCCTCCCTAGGTTGGCAGCTCATGTGTAAGAAAGATGTAGCAAGTGGAGCAGAAGCCATGTCAGGAGTCCAGCCTCATAAATCAACACCCTTGGAGAGAAAAATGCGTAATATCTAACCTGATAATCGTGTCGTAAGTGAAGAATATTTGACTGGTGAGAGCAATGGTGATTTGGAAGCAAGAGGAGTAATTTCTCATGTGTACTTGTAGTCTCTGTCATGTGATTTTTTTCATCTCATGTATGAGGTTCTTTAAAATATGAAACAAACATGAACTTAAGCTGTTAAACTTCTAATTGCATAATTAATCTCTGGAGAAAAATGTGATTGTTGGAATGTATTTTCATCTGGCTTTAGGCAACCTTCCAGTCCCAGATTTTGAAATTAGGATTGCTTTGCCACTTTCCAAATAAGACAAATGTAAATTTTGGAAAAGTGTGTAATGAATTCTGGTAGCTCGTGTGTCAGTTATGCTGACAGAGTGATTAATAAAATCACTATGTGATTTTACATCATACAGTCTTGGAAAAAAAACATTGTTTGAAAGAGTGCTTCATTCTTACTTGAATTGGAATTACCTCTGTGTGCTTTAGTGTACACCTTATCATAAAACCTCATACTGTTTGTTCTATTCATTCTTGACTGCAAAAACCTCTGGTTGCACTAAAGAAATGGGAATAACACTGGATTTTCCAAAATACTGGCAGTCAGGCCAACAGGGCCTCTTAATGGATGCGAATGGTAGTGCAAGTATTTGTCGTGGTCCCTGGAGGTTTCCAAGTCAGAGGGGGGAAGTGCTTAAATGCTGCTGAGGCCAAGGGAAGCCACAAAGGATATGTCCATAGTGGGGGTGAGGCATATGCTGTGGGGTCCCATCTGACTGGTGCTTCACTGATATAGGTAGAATTAAGGTTGATTCATGAAGCAGTTACTGAGTTCCTGAGGGTGCTATTGCTGGAACAGTCCTGACATTGTCTGGGGTACCCACCCAATAGCACAGCAGATACACAAAGGTAGTTGTCTCACTGTTTAAGTGATTGGTCTGAATTTAGGGCAAAGAAGATCCTGAGTGCAAAATTTCGTCAACAGGCCCAAGGTCTGTAGTCACAGCCCCTCCATGAGTCACACAGGGGTTTAAGCAGCTATGGAATTACAGAGCAATGGCCACAGGCAATACCACAGCTGTCACAGTGTCTGAATATCATGAATTCATTAATCACAAAATTTGTCGTAATGTGATTGTCCCTGATCTGGGGATGTGTAGTTGCTAGCAAGATTGTCAGGACTGCACTTTGACTCCTCATGGAAATAGTTTTTATTTACTGTATAATTAATCGGTAAGTTAAACAGCTGAATAATATAAGCCCTGACATTAAGTTTGATGCTGGTTTTCTGGCAGCCCTTCAGGGCAGTGCTCTTCCTCTCAGTGTTCCCAGCATAATTAAATATCATTCATCCTTTGAAGGACTTACCAGGTAGGAAGGAAAGAAAAGAGAACAGTGAGAGCAAGAAGGATGCAGGAGAAAGAGAGTGGAGTGAGAGTCCTTAGTGTGGGGGAGAGGGGAAAGTGGGAACAGGATAGGGATAGTATTTGGGGCAGGTGGAGGTGGTTAACACAGGTTTTTCACAAGTAGCTGAGAGCAGCTGAGGATTTCAAGAGATTCAAAGGCAAGTTATGGTATCAGCTGATGCATACAGTATGCTCTGCATATTTAAGAACACATCTCTTCATCTTTCTGGTACCCTTTTTTGGTAGGTATACTTGAAAGCTTAAAAAAATTTTTTAGAAGGACGAATGACCATGTTTTCGGAAGTGGCCATTGCTTTCAGATAGCTCAATTTTAACTGTATAACTTGAAATACACCAGGAGACAATTTCACTGGGATTTATAGCCACAGTTTCTGTTTACTGTACTCTGAATTTTGGATACAACAGTTGATTTTAAACCACAGATTTACTTCGTGGGAAGTTGTTGTTCCCTTGCAAAAATACTGGCCTAAAATGAACTTCCAGTCCCCATATGATGGCATTAGGAAAAAAACTACTAGAATCTGAGTGTTAATATGTGCATTTTGTTCAATCTGAAAGAAAATGAAAGAAATATTCTGCAAAAAGAGCATATGATGCTAATTTGCATCACTGAAAGTTTGTTCTAGTGGAGTTTACAAGATTATGGGACTGTAGTTTATAGAAATTAAAAAGCATTTTTTAGCTTACTTATGAAGTAACTTAAGAATTACAGCTTTACAGTTTTCATTGAGAGTCATTGATGATAAAGAGAGCAGAAATTTACACTTCACTGAATGTCTATGAGTAATTCAGGCTTTTTTCCCTCTCAGCATGGATGGAAAGGAAGGCAATGGGTGGCACAGGATATATTGAATTAAGAAGTTAAAAATACAGAAGTGAGTGTAGAACGGACCTGACGGTAATAATCAGAAAGCATTCAAAGAACAAGTCTATTGATGAGTTTATATCTAAAAGGTGTGTATTTGTAGACAGATGAGGGATCAGATCCTGGAGCTCACGGATTTATACTAGTTGAGTTTCTAGCACAGGGTGCTTGCAATTCCTTTGGGGGTCTGTTTTTCTGCTATTCTCCAATGCTACCTCTGATCAATTACAGTGAATATTACTGGCGACTTGTGGCAATCCTGACAAGGATCTGGTGATAATTTTATGGTAATAATGCATTTTCTGCAACTTTGCTGTTGTCATCCTTCATATGTCTGTTTAAAGTACCTGATTTTTGCTGCGAGCTAAGTGCTCAGAGCTGAATTGTGGCTGACTGCTGCCAGTGCTGAGGGCGGGATGGCCACAGAGCAGAACATTGCTGCTTTTGACTTGAAAACTTGGCGAGTATGATGATCTCCTCAGGGAGCTGCAGCTAAAGGTCTGTGGTGCCCCGAGCCCAGCAGCGCCAGTGCCACAGCTCTGGCATACTTGTCTTCATGCGTTGCTGGGTGTGATCCAGAGCAGGAGGCAGAAGGACCCTTTACTGCATCTTGATTTTTTCACTTTGGTACCTTCTTTTCACTGCTTTGATGGAACATCAGTGAAATGCTGTACCATTTATTTGCAATGCTGTATGTATTCATTAGATGTGCAGAATAAAGTAGATATACAGTGAGCCCGTGGGGAAAAAAAATAATCAGGAAATCAATAGCTAGAGAAACACTGCTATTAGGCTGTCAGCTGTTCTCAGCAGAGAATGGCAAAGCAAACTTCAGCCAAGTGACCTAGAAAGATGTATGCTTTATCAAGGAGTCAGCCTGCTTCTCAGGCGATAAAGTATAACAAGTGAACGATCTGTGGCTGTGTGCTGACCTGTGTGCTTGCCTGCCCTGCTGCAGATTCTGCTCTTGCCCTGCCTCTGCTAAAAAACACACCCAAGCTCTTACAGCTCACATGCACAGGAAAGAAGTTATTTCACTGGAACAATTTTTATTTAAGTTGGCCTTTTCCATATCTTTCCATAAAACCATCAAGGCAGTTGCTAGTGTGCCAGCAGGTAGGGTGAGGCTGCAGTCTGCTGTGCTGACCAGGGTTATAGCTATCTGATTCACTGACGTATCGTGACTGTCTGTACCCTTCTGCTACCTTCCTTACATGCCATATGCTCTTTGCTTCATTTACTATCATATATTGTGTTTTCATTATGCAGAGTCCTGAGATCTGACATGGGTTTTACACGCTACGAAAACACCACTATTACTGTGCTCTTCCTTACATAGGAGTTGATGTAATCATCTCTCTGTTTACAACTAAATTTTCAGAGCAACACTGTAATCGTTAATGCTTTGAAATTAGGCTGCTTTCAAAGCTCCTACATCATACAATCACTAATCCTGAAGCATTGCTAGCACTAAAAATGGGAAGGAAAATATTTCAGGTATCTTTAGCAGGATATGGATTCTCCTAGCTCATCACTTCTGTTCGTTTCCAAGCACAATACCAATTCTTAGATCCTTCAGAAATTCAGACGTGGGGCTGATTCCAGCAGGAGAACAAACTTTTCACTGAAGTAAGATATTACCAGTCAAAATGCTTTGATGATGTAAGAATTGGAGCCTGCTTTGTCCCCAGCCTACTGCCTGGTGCTCTCAGGATCTCAGTGGGACCTGCAGTCTTCTGAACACATGCATTTTTTTCCAAAATAGATGATTGTGTTCAAAAACACACAAGTGCTCTGCCACACTATTTTCTACTGACCTGCTCTGAGTAGTAGGCATGCTTTATCTTGAACACTCAGAGGCCTGCTGGAAGTACTATAATGCAGTTAATTAACTGAAAGGAATATCATGATGAGTAAAGAACAAGACGTTGAATATTCTTTGCATGTTGTGCCGGTTTGGCCAAAATCTAGTAATATAGCCCCTGAGAGAAAACCAGGTTACAACCACCCTTCCCCCCACAGGGTTCGGGAAAAAAGGATATTTTTCCTTGAAGGAAAGTGAAAGAGATAAAAACTATTTTAACAAACACACAGGACAAGGATAATGATGCTAAATAATGGATTAAAACCCCCGCTATAGAGAGAAACCTGGGAAGATTTCAGAGTCCTTCTGTAGGTGTGGTCTCTCTCCTCCTCGGAGCTGGTCGGTGAGGGTGTGGGCCCACCCCCGGGCCTCGGGGAGAAAATTCTGATGTGTTCTGATGTTGTTGAAACAGTTCAGAAGAGAAGAAGGGAAAAAAACTCCAAAGTCCCAGGAAACAAAATTCAGCTCTCCATCTCACGCCAAGAGGGAAAAAAAAACCAGCTGGCTGAAGGAAAAGCAAGCAGGGTGCTCCCTCTGTGCCCTCCGCAGCCAGACAACACTGAGGAGTGTAATCTCTGTGTCCTTGAGAAGCTGCTTTGGCAAGTTTGTCTGTTTTGTTTTTTTTTTTCCAAGCTCAGTTTAAAGGCACAGAAAAGGCACAATATTACTTTTTGGGCATAGAGCATGATAGGGGATACACATGATAGAGTCACCCCAAGACACGTGTGCATCTCCTAGTTTCATAATGTGTGCAATCTGAGTATTCATTTAATGTGGGGTGTTTTTTCTGGGTATTTAATTCTCCCCATTTCTTCACCTGCCTTCAGAAAGCTCATAATAGAGAAATGTAATGAGGCCCACATGTTCATCAGTACTACTGAAAGGGCATAATTTATAGCAGAAGAAAGGTGTTGCTCCAAGTGGAGATCAGCCACTAGTGGTCAGCAGGGTTTTGGAGACACAGCATCAATGGTACAGAGGGACTCAGAATTCACTTTAATGGTTTTGAGGGGCATGCATAGTAGCACTTGAATAGTAAGCACTAACTGGTGAAACATTCTTGCTCTGTAAAGAAAGAGTGTAATCAATTATGTAATGTACACATATAGATGTATAGGTGCATAGAAGCACATATCTGTGGGCACATGGATCTGGGAAGTTCCAATATCAAAGCAAACCAAAAGGGACAGAATTAAATTTTGACATGAAACCATTGCACACTTCTTTCTTTGGCTTTGCAGAACCTGGCTTATTATTTCTGCTCTGACTGGTTGGTGATAACTCCTTGCCAGATTGCATATGTCAGACCTTCAACCCAGGCTCTTTGATCAGCTTGTGATGATATACCCTTACGCTTCTGGACATCAGCGAGTCTGTAATATTTTTCTTTTAAATTTGACATTTGAGCATTTTCACATTTAGAGTTTGTTTTTATGCTGCAAGAATGGGTGTTTTTGCCCCTTTTTGGCTTTTGGTGTTTTTAATTACTGCCCCTGACTAGCCAGCTTGTTTCTAGCAGATTGGTTCCTTATGTGCCAAGAAAGAGGCAATCAAAATCATGCAGAACTTCTCTGTACAAACTGGATTATTATAACACCAAGCTCTAGCTTTCTGTTTTATAAAAGATTTCCTTCCATAGCCGATTTACTTCCACAGCCTTTTGCTTCCTTCCCTACCTCCCCCTGCCTTCTCAATCTCGTTTGTGGGACAGACAGGCTTGCCAGGAAAAAAAAAAAGTAATCCTGTCCTTCATTGCCCTTTTAAATTAATTCTTTGTTGTCTGCGAATGACTGAAGCAAATAGTACATATATTAAAATCTGTAGCCCTGTGGATTCTGATGATTTTAGAAATCTGTTCAATGCACAATCCTGGGAAACCATCATATCATCCTCCTGGACAACAACCTTTTACAGATTTGTTTACTGTTTTTCATAGAGTGGAAACTTACACAAGGATCAAGTGAAATCCTTAGAAAGTTGGTGATCTCTTCATTAATACACTTACAGCCTTTGGGCTGCCTTACACAGTGATGTGTTCTACTCATGTGTTCACAATTTCAGAGACATTTTGTGAAATTTCTAAACCAGGAAGTTGATATTGCTGATATGTTGGGGTTTTGTTCAATTTGGTTTGTTTGTTTGTTTTTCATGGAAGCTTTTAGCTCTGTAGAATGTCACCTGGTTTATTAGCTTCTGGTAAATTAACTGCAAATATCTCTGATTTTCAGTCTCTCTTATTCTTTATATGTTCTTCCTTTGATTCCTGAATCCTGTGTGCGAATGTTTGATTTTCATGTATTTTTCAGGTTCTTGTGCTTTTAAATTATTTTAAAACTGTCCTTTCACATTGTCTTTTCTGGATATTTATTTAAATACTTATTCAACTGGAATTTCACATTGTCTTACCTGAAGCCAGATAGCATGTTTCAGGGTTGTTTGGGGGTTTTTCTTGTTTGGCTGGTTGTTTTTTGGGGCAGGTCTGATTGTTGGCTCTTGTGCTCTTACTAGTGTTTATGATGATACTCCTATCACTGGACTAAAATAAAATCTTTAAGCAGGCTTATAGTGGAAGCATTTTTGTTGTCATCTGTCCTCATATACTACAGACAAGAAGAGATACTATGATTTGCTCTTTTTTCTCTTTGCAAAGAGACACTGGAATGAAGGATTATATTCAGGGTAATATCAATTTCCTGCTTGTTTTGTAACAAGATTAAGGGAAGGGGTGGGGGAGGCCGATCTACCTACTCCACCTAATGACTATCTCATACCCACCATTACTGGAAAAGAACATAATGTGGAGAGCAGCGATTAAGCAGAACAGCAAACTCTGGTGACCGGTATTGTTAAAAAGTTGTTTGATTTTTTGCAGAGCTCCCCCATGAAGAAGACCAACAGGAAATGATTTTTCTTATAATGTGAACCTTATGATATAGGAAATTGCTCTGCCACTCAGTGTTTCACTGATGGAGTATTTCACTTTCATCTTAGTTGTATATCCCTTCAGTGCCATGGCACAGGTTCACGTGACTCCCATGAGTTGTGATTTGCAGGGGCTCGGAAGCTGCTCCATGGTGCTGTCCCATGGTCCGGGCCCTTACGTGCAACCTGGTCACTTGAAAGCAGAGCTGCACAAAGAAGCTGACTTACCTCAAAGTGCCATTTGTACCTCACAAAGAAGCAGAGATGTGGCAGAGGCAATGAGGGTTGTCCGCATCTTATAAACTATTTCCTTTGGCTCCCTGAGGTGTAAAGTCTGACTCTTACCTCCTGCCTGGATAATTATTTTGGTATGAGTCTTGAAGGCAGGTGGCTTGGGGCCCCTTCTTAAATGTGTATCGTAGCCAGCACCATTTGATTCCATCATTTCCCCCTAGCTGCAACTTTTCAAAAGGCATAATTTTTTGATCAGACCAACCAATTGCCAGAAATAAATCAGATCAACACCTTAGTTATCTGTCCTTAATTAAAATAAAATCCTCAGACCTTGAGTGATTTGAAACATCAAGAACAAAGGTATCAGAAAAGAACGGCATGCTTGGAGTAAGATGGGAGACAGATTGTGTGCATGGATTAGTTTTAGGTTTGCTTTTTTTTTTTTCTCCCTAATAGAGGTAATAAAGAGGCTAAGATGAAGTTTAGTAGCAGATAGGATGAGTGAGGAAAAGGGGTAAGTGTGGATTTTGTCACTGACATTTTAAGACTGAGATCTAGGAAAAAGGTAACTGACAAGTTACAAAATGGTAGCATCTCAGTATAATGTGGCTGATAATTTAAACATACACATTTATAAGTTCTGATCCATAATAAAGCTGGAGTATGTAAATGTGAAATTTGGCTCTTTCTCTGTGTTAGATTTTCCTCTTGAGGGATTATGTTTTAGAAAGCAGCTATAATGTGTAATTATAACATCAAATTTATTATGCTGGTTTCCGTACTTAAGTTATTTGTACATTCCAGAGTAAATGGCTATCATGGAGAATTCTGTATTGAACTCTTGTGTTTTAGGTTTAATGAAACTTTTGTTATGTTTTGCTTTCAACTTTTGACTGTGGCCATTTATAAATATCCGCTCTATGATAATACATGAAGATAATCCACTAAGAAGAATATTGTTCTTAATTAAACTGGGATAGATGGCTGGATGGATGGTGCTTTCTTGCTTCTCAGTGAGATCACCTATAGAATATATCTGAAATGCAAATGAATTTATCTAAAATACAGCTAAACCTAATTTAACTGATGTAGTTACTAGCTACTCCTAACATCTGTGAAAATTATTTCCCTCCAGGCTATTTTAATGTCAGCTTGCTATTTGGGACTAATTGTGAACATATGATTATCATCACATATTATGTAGAATAAGAAAGCAAGGGTAAGGTATACAAGGTAGGTTGACTTGATAGCCTGAAATTACTTACTCTTCAATTTTGCTTTGTCACTTTTTCTATTCATATATTTACAGTTTATATAAATAACCTGTGTCTGTGTTTCCTTTGACTTGGTGTTCCAGAGAGAAAAAGGGACCATAAAATCTTTGTATGAGAGGAATAATTTTCTTTTGCAGAGGAAAGTAACTTGGCTAAAGTGAATAACATTGAAAAGCCAATTTTCTGAAAAGACCGTAGTGTCTTGCAAATGGCCCACAGAAATTCTACTTCCACTTAGTATGAAGAGTGTAAAGGCTTGAAATCAAACTAGAGCAATGGTCTGGTTTTAAGTGTGTGCACGTTTGTCAAACACTATGTTCGATTCTTCACTGAGCTTTGGCTCCAGCACAGAGTGGTGGAACTAGGCTGTGCTTGGCATCTAAAGGTGTGATTCTTCGTCTAATATGTGTGCAAATCTAGACATATGATGTTACTGACGGTAGAAGAGTGTCCACAGAACTCATTGTTTATTAGCATGAATTGCACTTGGGATGGGGCAACCCTGCTTGTGTATATAGACTGGGGAATGAGATGCTGGAAAGGGAAAGGGACCTGAGGGTCCTGGTCAATGGCAAGTTGAACAGGAGTCAGTAGTGCCCTGGCAGTCAGGAGGGCCGCCTGTGTCCTGGGGTGCCTCAGGCACAGCATCGCCAGCCGGGCAAGGGGGGGGATTGTCCTGCTCTGCTCTGCACTGGGGCGGCCTCACCTTGAATACTGTATTTTTGGCACCACAGTATAAGAAGGATATAAAGCTATTAGAGAACATCCAAAGGAGGGCAACAAAGGGGAAGCCGTACGAGGAGTGGCTGAGGTCACTTGGTGTGTTCAGCCTGGAAAAGAGGAGACTGAGGGGAGACCTCATTGCAGTTACAACTTCCTCGTGAGGGGCAGAGGAGGGGCAGGCACTGTTCTCTTCTCTGTCGTGACCAGTGACAGGACCTGAGGAAATGGCCGGTAGTTGTGTCAGGGAAGGTTTAGATTGGATATTAGAAAAATGTTTTTCACCCAGAGGGTGGTTGGGCACTGGAAGAGGCTCTCCAGGGAAGTGGTCACAGCGCTAAGCCTGACAGAGTTCAAGAGGAGTTTGGACAGTGCTCTCAGGCACGTGGTGTGATTACTGGGGATGGTGCTGTGCAGGGCTACGAGCTGGACTTGATGATCCTTGTGGGTCCCTTCCAACTCAAAATATTCTATGATTCTTTGATTCTATGATTCTATGATCAAGAGCACCACCTTATTGACAGTCAAACCACTTTCTGAAATAACTATGATGAATCAAAGTATAAAATCTCTTGTGTGTGTTACTTCTAGCCTTCCTGTGCTGCAAGTGTTGAATTTTATGTGGTTCTGACTTGAAAAGCAATTCTCTGAAAATTACATAACAGGATTCTATTTCGTATCATCTTTTTGCCTCTCATAAATGCACACTTTACAAGTAAAGCAGTATTATTTTTTTTAATGCATCTTTAACTATCTACCAGCATATCTGGGACTGAGGACTGAGATTCTGACCATGGGTTGTTTATATTACTAAAAGGTTTTCCACGTGAATCATGTGTTCAGGACCTTCATATTTGCATCAGATCAGAGTTAGCAAGCTGTTCTGTTGACTCAGGAATGAAAAGCTCCAGTTTATGCTGTCTGTGTGTTTTAGCTCAGGAGGTTTCATAGAACTAAAGTGCAGTTTTCGTTTTCATCTCGGTTGACTACATCCTGCATTAGTGCATGTGAAATGTAATGCTATGCTGCACCCTGGTTCTGCAGTGGTTATTTCTTTAACAATTCCAGTGGAAAGTTGTGGCCTGCCTTATGGCCAATTTGCGGCCAAAAACTGCGATGGGATGGTTGCAGCTGATTCCTACCTGAAAAAGGCATTGAGCAGCATGAAGCTATTGGTAGAATGATTGTGCTGGAGGAGTTTAATAAAGAGACTGCAGAAAATGGTAGGATGATGAGAAAGACAGAGTGAAGACAGATGTCTTTTCAGAATTCATGGGGCTGAACTGTGGTGCGGACTGCAGTTTGTTGCTAGAGAGAGCAGTCATGATGCTGACTACTTAAGCAGAATGGACCTGTTGAGTAAGGACAACTTTCTCACAGACGATCAGTTTTTCAAGGTATTTAAATGCTGACCTAATACTGATTTCAAGAGTTAAATGCTTAAATAACACATCTCTATTATTTAACACACATTGATATCTTTGCTGTCTTGTGTGCTACTATTATCTGCATAGGCATCTAAATGGTAGGAAGAGCTGTGCGAATAAAGATACACTGAAAGAGAATATCCTCATTCATTATAAAAATGACCTTTGGAAAATACACGATGTATTAAAAAAAAATTGCTGTCAAGGTAATATGACCTTCTACACCCATGCTAGATACCAATTTAAACAGAAATTCTGGTTAAATTGCATTTTAATATCAACGTGAATTTTTTCCTACTTCTCCTGTGTATTTATCAAGCAGCGATGTACAACTGACAGTACTACTCAATGACAGAGAATTTTGTTGGTAAGTGTCAGTGTTCTGGCTAGAATTTAAAGTTTTTCATCAGTCTTTTTTTCCAGGTTGTTATAGGTTATCCATGGTTGTTACAGGGTTCTGTTATTTAATGGTGTGTGGTAGATACGACACAATATCTGATGTGACAGTAGACACGTGCATTTGTGTTGTACATTAAACATCACTACTGCCTGACATTTTAGGTCTCGCAGCATCTGGAATGCAAATGTTGCTATTCAATGTCATAAATTAATGTGAAGCTATCCTAAGTAGGTGTTCATTTGAATGTCATTACTTTAACTGGTCTGCATAGACTTCTGTCAAAATTATTAAGGCTATTGTAATGTTGCAGAGGAGCAGTAGGTTGAATGCACTGCTTGTAACCTGTGACTGTAAATGTGTTCCTAAGCAATTTCCGGAGATATATTGTGTTGAAAATTTAGGTAGAAGTATACTTTGATCACCAAAGTACCTGAATTATTGTAATGCCAATGACCCATAATTTTACCATTAACTGTTGGGAAGAAAAAAGTGGGGAAATCTTTTTATTTTTCTTATATGAAGATTAAGCCGAATTCTCCCCAGTATGTGAGGTAGTATTTGCAAGTTAAAAGGATGTCTTTCATCCCAAACCACAGTTGTTCTAGGAGCATTTCATTCATGTTTTCTTAAGGATTTTTCTGTGTTCCTATAAAACATGAAATGTTCTCTTCTACTGGTAAACAGACTTCCGTTGTTGTTTTAAGAATATGAAAAATGATAGTTTAATTAGAATACAAAATACAGAGAAAGGAACAGAAATGCTACTTTAAATTATTCTTAACTGAATAGTCTGTCACTTTTACAGCACACAGTGTACAAGCACGTATAAGAAGCATTTTGTCTGATGCAAATTGTTTGCCAGTGGTTCTTTGAAGGCACATGAGTGATGAGTATCAACTCTAAATTGCTTATCTGCCCTGTATGTCTTCAACATGTGAAAAATACATGGTTGGTCCCGTTATTAATGGATGCTGTTCTTTTTTTACTCTGTGTTTTACCCATGGACTGCTGTGTCAAGATAATACAAATTCAATTTCAGGGCATGTTTCATCTATATGATACAGTCTGCTAAATCCTCAAATTTAAATTTCTACATAAGGCAGGGATAAAGCAGGCCGGTTTTGCAGCTAAAGTTTCTGTTTGACAAAGGTAGAGCAGCTGTAGCTCTGGACATGGAAATGTGCTTCACAGACAGGGCAATGAGTCCAACTCACAGGTCTCCAAGAATACGACCATTGGGGTTCCCTGTTGACATAGCTAAAAGTAGCAAGCTGTTTAATTCTTTACCAGTTATTTACCATTTGACACATCTGAAATATGGAATGTATTTAATTTAAAATATTAGACTTTAAAATATTCAGCTGACATCTTATTATGTTATCACTGCATATAAACACAGACTGTAACTGTGATCTTTTCAGTCTGTCTCTTCTGTAGCTGGTAGTCCCTTAGTGGCTGTAAAGGAGTCGTAATCACGTAAAAAATTTGATTAAGGATTTTTTCTGGAAAACTACATGTACTTTTTTTTGGATTGCCCATAATGGCTCCAGTGTGTAAACATGTAATTATGGAGTTTTCTTAAATGCTTACTATTTACTCAATAGGCCGTGAGGGCTACAGAAGGAGCTCTTTATTGCTTTGCAGATCATTGAACTTATAGACTCTGTAAGAGCTCCTTTGAAGCCAACATGTGCTGTTTTAATGTGGGTGCTCTGTGGAGTCCACATGCCCACATCCCATTTTAAAGAAAGAATAGTAAAATGATCTTCTCTTAATAGAAAAATCAGTTGCTTCCCACTATGGGAGACTTCAAATGTTGTTTTGGAGTACAGAAACTCTTACTGATTTAGGCGGATAAGGTTTAGGTTTTTGTTAGGTATTTTGTGACTTTTTTTTTAGGCTGTATGACCCAGATGGATGTTTTTGCATCTAAATATGACTGAATATAGAGCTTCATGAAAGAAAATATTTACGTGATTTAACATTTGGAATATGAATAAAGCCTTGCAGAGAGACCACAACAAAGAAGAGAGATGGGCAATCACCAACAATACGAAGTTTAAGAAGGGCGGGTGCTGGATTCTGCACTTGGGATGGGGCAGCCCTGGTTGTGTGTATGGACTGGGGAATGAGAGGCCGGAGTGCAGCCCAGTGGAAAGGGAGTTGGGGGTCCTGGTTAGTGGCAAGTTGAACAGGAGTCAGCAGTGCCCTGGCAGCCAGGACGGCCCAGCGTGTCCTGGGGGGCATCAGGCACAGCATCGCCAGCCGGTCAAGGGAGGGGATTGTCCCTCTCTGCTCTGCACTGGGGTGGCCTCACCTCGAGTGCTGGGGGCAGTTTTGGGTGCCACAATATAAAAAAGGCATTAAACTATTAGAGAGCATCCAAAGGAGGGCCGTGAAGCTGGTGAAGGGTCTGGAGGAGAAGCCTTATGAGTAGTGGCTGAGGACACTGTTCAGCTTGGAGAAGAGGAGGCTGAGAGGAGACCACATTATGGTCTTCAACATTCTTGTGAGGGGAAGCAGAGGGGCAGGTACCAATTTCTTGTCTCATGACCAGTGATAGGACTTGAGGAAATGGCATGAAGCTGAGTTAGGGGAGGTTTAGGCTGGATATCAGGAAAGGGTTCTTCACCCAGAGGAGCGTTGGGCTCAGGGAAGTGGTCACAGCACCACACCTGACAGAGTTCAAGAAGTGTTTGGACAATGCTCTCTGGCACATGGTGTGACTCTTGGGGTGTCCTGTGCAGGGCCAAGAGCTGGACTTGATGACTCATGTGGGTCCCTTCAAACTCAGCATATTCTATGATTTTATGATAAACTTTAGGAATCTGATGCTGTTAGGCTCTCAGGTGCTGATAGGGGAAAGATGCTAAGTTGGGGATCAGAAAGGACAGGAATAGTATTGGGAGGGAGTCTGTTTTGCCTGTGGTTATGAGTAATAGTCAACAGTGTTTACCTTCCTGTTAAGTTCCCAGTTTCAGTCCTGCACCTGATCCCTGAGGTGCCTGACATGCAAATCACTGAGGCCATGTTCTTAATAAGCCTCTTTCACCTCTTTCCAGGCCAGAAGGGAACAGGGAGAAGGCAGGACCAATTTTCTGCGTTAACGGGGGAGAGAAATGCTGTGTAGATATGCAGAAAAAGCAGGGCATCAAGAAGAAGGGCCATGTTTGAAGCACTTGCCAAAATGGAGGGTGAATCTAGCTGGCAGTCCATGGTGGGGAAGAAAAGCATCTGGCAGGTGATGTGGAGACAAGAATGGGAGAAATTAAATGCCTTGTTAGTTCTTCAGAAGTCATATTATGGTTGTTTCTGTGTTCTGAAAGCTGGCAGCAAATAGAAGTTAGTTTAAAGAAGTTATTTCTGCAGTAAAAAGGGGAGAAAATGCACAGTATTGTGAAGACCTCAGTAGTGCTCCTGAGCAGTGTGGGAGCAGAAGATCAAAGCTTCCATTTTCATAGTTTCATTTAACTTCTCTTATATTTAATTAGCTACATCCAGATGCACCAGAAATTATGTCTGAAGAGTAAAAATGATAAGAATTCTGAGTCTGACAAGACTAATGAGCTAAAAACCAGAATATATTCTGGTGGCTGAGAAGAGGATGTTGTTCTGTTCTTTAATAAGAGCTTATGTCTACAAAGTGCCTGAAAGCAAAATCAAACTCCATCACAAAAAAAATCTTTTTGCAAGGGAAAAGAGATGGGTCATTTCAATAAGTGTATTGTAAATACCTGAATTCCATGTGCAAATTTAAAGAAAAGTGTTTCTCATAAATGAAGAATGGATGAGTAGCTGCCTAAATAAGAAAGCTAGCATTCAAATTGGAGAATTTAATTAAGAGTTCTTAAATTGCAACAATCTGTTAAGATATTTGAGATGAGTGTGTTGCAAATAAAGAGTTTGCTATAATTTCAGTTTGGGTGTCAAAGTTAGATACAGCACGATCAATTGGGAATAACACTGCCAGACTTTATGTATGTCTTTCATTTTGTTTTTATGATGCAGTGTAATGATGTTTCGTTAGCTGACGAATTTGTTGATTTTCCACTGTATGCAAAAGGGCCATTAGATGCACCAACATAAAAACCTTTTCTATCAGTCATTCACAGAAGAGTTTATTAAAAGGCAACGTTGTAAGTATCCGATTGGTTCCTAATCTAGTTTGTAGTTTGTTACTAGTGGCACTAACGGGCATTGACTTGGTAAAGATGAATAATGTTCTGTCTCTTCTCAGCCCTTGAACAGGCTTTTCCAGAACCATCAAATCAGCGATAGGCTGCACGGATTCTACCTTTTAGTGAAACTGTTGCGCTACATCAGGCCCTTGCAGTCTAGAGCTTTACAGAATTACCCTCTTTAAAAATATGTAACACAATCATCTATGCAAAAAAATATAAAGAAAAGAAATAAAAGAAGACAGTTCCTCCTATATTCAGCTTGGGGGTTTTTCCCCCCAGTATGAACTGAAAGTCACTGAAAGTAAAAGAGGTAAAAATAATGACATTTTAGTCATCAGAATTCTAAGTCTATATCTCATAGGGACAGACAAATTCCTGTCTTTCAAGATGATACCTACTTTCTGAAGAGCATTGTTACAAAGATTTTGTGAAGAGAGGATGGAGAAAAAAAAGATCACTTGCCCTAGGAAGTGGCATGTGAAATAGGGCTGCATATTTAAAGATGACCCATCAAAATAAAACTACTTATAGGTGCAGTGGAGGATGAAAAAGCAAATTATTATTTGGAAGTGTCTGTCCAGTTCAGACTTCTGTCTTATGTTGAGATGCATTGTCCACAGGATAAACCTATTTGTTTCCACTCACTATAGGCAGCATGTTTCTAGTTTCTAGTTCAGATGTAACCAATTTATTTATAGAGTTTTGAAGTCAGGTGACACAGATTTCACCATGACTTTGTTAACTATGAAAGCCCTTGTGTATCACTTTCATTCATTGTATATTGAATGTATTGCTCAGAAATCTCCGTAATCTTGTGCACAGCAACTTTTAGAAGTTAATTCTTTTGCTGTTTGTAAGGCAAACAAAGAAAGTCATTGTGTGTTCAGTATGAAGCCTACTGTGTCAATGTAAGCAACATTTCAAAATGCCTCTCAGTAGAACACACATCAGTAGAAAGTGCATGGAAAACCTTTCATCCTAGCAACGTACATTTTGCTAATCTGTTGTTTATTCCAACACTGATTCTTCCTTCAACTGCATGGCTAAAATCATACTCTGTACTCCATCTCCCAACTCTGTTAAACCCTTATTGTTTTGTAAACACCTCCAATAAAAGAGATGGAGTTGTATTTCCAGTATCACTTAAATCAATGCCTGTTTAGAACGGCTGTTTCAGGATTCTCTATTAAAAAAATACAACAAAAAATAACATGTACAGGAAGCTCACATTCAAAGTCCTCAGGCTGCACCTAGTTTCAAAATACTTTTGTTTGTGTACTCCTGTAGCATATGAAAACACCGAAACTATCTCTAAATTCTTCAGCTATGAAGTTTTGTGTCATTTTACTAAAAGAATATTTTTTTGCGGAGGGAAAAACTTCTTTTAGACATAATCTTTGCTATATACAGCTTTAGAAGCAGACAGGTGAAACACCCTTTGCAGTGCACTTCTTCTTAAAATAATGTCATGGGGAAGGTTCAGCGATCAGGGAACACAGGTGGGCTGGAAAGTGCCAGGTCATTGGACAGCATCTGAAGGAGAGCTGGGTCTGGAGCTCTCCTTGGAACAGGTGGTTGTCCTAGACCACAGGGGACCACAGGAAAATGCTGGAGGTATGTAGGTAGAGCTGCACATGTTGGGAGTGTGGGTGATTGAGTTGGACAGACTGACATGGTGGGGAGAAGGACTGTCGTTAAGCATGCCAAATGGTCAGAGCTGTGTGAGCTGGAGATACTATTGACATTCCTGCTTCCTGTTCATACTTTTCCCTGCCTCCACCCTGTTTCTCTTCATCCATTCCTCTCGTGCTATAGTCGAGTGGAGAATAGATTGGAAGAAGTAGTTGGGGAGGGTCAGTCAGTTCACAGTGAGCTGAGATTCAGCATCACAATGAGTCACTATATTTTATAGAAGTGAAGTCTGAAGAATTTTCCTTCTTTAGGCTGTGCACAAAGATTTGCTGAGGTGATTCTGTTTCCATTTCTGCCACATGCCCAAACTTGTGGACTTCCTTATACAGAGTAGTTTGTGTTCACTGTTATTTTACTTTAAGAATTACTGATCATTACTTTATTCTCTCTCTGATTCATACTTGCCTTTCCAGACCTATTGATTTTGAAAATGGCAGCACGCTACTGAGCTCCAGCCATACATCAGATTTGTTTCTCCCTGTTCATGAATTACAATCCTATGACTCACCCAGAGTTGCCAAGAAGATAATTGAATCAAGTCACCATTAGCTTCTGGAGTATAATTCTCATCAGCACATATTGGCAGTTTTATGAACTTACTTAAAATGCAAGACAAAGAAATCTGAACCTGTTCACAAAACAGTGAGATTAAACCCAGTCCCCAGTAAATTAAAAAAAAAAAATTAATCAGCATCTTCAGGTACTTTCAGAGTCCTCAGGGAAAAGACATGAAGTATGGATTGGTTAAAAAAGAGAAAGAACTGGACTTCCAGTCATATTTTGGTAGGCATTTTGGAATTGCCATTAATGGTATCAATGTGTCTCAGGATCACCTGCAAAATAAACAATGTGATGTCTTTACACTGGGGAAAAAGTAGTGATGAAGAAATTGTAGAAAGATTAAATCCCTTCTATGAGTACTAGGCTAGGAATGAAAAAGGAAAAGGTTTGCAAAATGTTACTTTATAAATCAGACTGCCTGAGTGAATGGTTGTGAATTTCCTGCAATGTGTCCAGCAGCACCGACTAGCCAAGTTGTGGCTTGGGAGTATCAGCAATAAATCTGTAGAGACCTTTTCTGTCAAACTGGTTTTTCAGAAAAAAAAAACAGTGCTTTGTCAGAATTCCATTTTTGGTGAAATTTGTAGAGTGAGCCGTATATAAGCACCCACACTGTCTTACCAAGATATGTCTTCCTGAGATAGCTTGTGCTGAAACACTTCCATAGGAGATGAAACTCAGGTTAGTGTCTCTGCTATGCTTAATTTAAAGCTTGGTCTCACAGGTGTCGAGAAGGTGTGCAGGTCTCAAGACTATTTTCTGTTCAGTATTTTTGTCTTAGTTTATTTTGAGATTTTGGGTTAGTTCCTGTGCTGAATGTAGGAAGATTTTGAAACCTTGATATTTTTGTGGAGTAAAGCTCTGCTTCTCTCTCATTCTATATTTGCCAGCTGGTGTACAGCAGAGTGATCCCAAAGCTGTACATGCAATTTGCCAGTTGAAAAGACAGATTTCAGCAGTCCTTCCCTTCTCCTGTGCCACCTGGAACCTAGGGACAGCACATTATCTGCCAACACTGTTGTTAATGCTCTTGAAGAGGCATACAATTTGTTAATTGTGTTTTGAGAATGTATGAGACTGAAAGAAGTTGTAAATACTACTGAAGTGCAGAAAATGATTAATAAAAAGAAGAGCAAGGGGTGGTGACATCATTCAGTTTGACAGGGGAACAGCAATTTGCTTTTGAGCAATGTACCTAGAATGGTTGTGACATCTTGGCTCAGGGAGGTGACAGTTCAGTTCTATACACGGTGTATTGGGTCATGGGAACATTTGAAAAGGTTGCTTAATTTATTGGTATGCTTTAACAAGCTTGTCAGGAAACTCTAAAGCTTGGACTGGGGAGGAGTTGCCAAGTAGTGAACTTTTGATATAAAAACTTGCACAATGTTGGTGAGCAGCACACAAAACCCTATCTTCAGATTTTCCACCTGAAAAATTTATAAATATTCTGGTGCAGCCACAGTGTTTTTGTTGAGGTTTGCTTTTTAATTCTTTTCCAAAAGTGATATGTGAAAACAGGATAGAAAAGTTAAATGTTGTGGCCTTAGTCTTCCACTAGCAATATGTAGAAATGGAACTATTACAGTTAACAAGCCACGTAAATTTACCAGTAATGTGCATTCTGGTCTGCATTTTCTTACCAAAATTCCTGTCATTAAACTGAAATGAGTTTTGTCCTCACATTGTTGTAAGTAGGACTCGAGTGACTCATAAACTTTGTAGTGATCCTCTGCAAGATTTGCTTTTCCCTCTGGCAGAGAACAGAGCACTAATTAGATGGTAGATCGATAGACAGATAGATAGATAGATAGATAGATAGATAGATAGATTGATAGATAGATAGATGACCTAAACAGGAACATGTGGAAATGCTATTTTGTAAGTTTTATGCTGGGTTCTTAGTCTCCAGGTTGGCAGAGATCGGATTATCATGTGCAAGACACCTGGGGAAGGAACTGGTTGACTTCTAACTGATCGTTCCAGAATGTATTTTTTTAAGACCCTTTATTCAGTTTCATCTCGTCTGTTTTCTCTATCTTTGTTATATCAACAATAGAATTTATGAAGAAGTCAACAACTTTTTACTTTTTTTTCCCCCCTCTTTTTATGTCTGGCACATTCAATCATGAATCTTTTTAAAATAAAAACAAATTATCATATTATTGCAGTGGAAGATGAAAATTTCTATTCTCATCTTCAGTTTTAAAGTTTACATTGTATTTGCTTTGTAGATCTCTGATCCTTTCAAATCTTTCAGAATTTGACAATGAAAACATTTACCTACAAGGAAAGGAAAAAACCCAAGCTCCCAAAACTTCAATAAGACTTTACAGAAGGTTCAATTAGCATGACCCAAGCTCTCCTTTAATAGGCTGCAGTTAATCCACCCTATCCAAAAGACATTAGTGTGCCCACTGTCTGGAAACACCATCTTCTGCTTTTGGGAAGGTTGTTGTACCAATTGTTAAGCATTTTCTATTGAAAGAAAAGCATCATGTTTTAAAATCTCACAGTCTGAACATGCTGCCAGTAGTCATAGTAGGATTTCACCCTCTTCCTCAACCATCCATCTCTGTAATTAGGACTGGATTTTAAAACTAAATGATTATGTTTGGCATTTGTGTCAAATCACAGAGGCTATAAAGTCAAATAACTATCCTGCCAGGAAACATCGTATCAAAACCGATAGATAGCCATCAAAGTGCTGGTTAGACTGCTCAAATGAGTATTCAGGTGAAATGCTTGAGCCACATAAAATCATATCTGATGACTGCTGAGCTTAACACTGCTGTGGGAATTATGGCACAAACCTCAGCAAGAAGGTCAGATAGACACTACTACAGCAGCCTCTGGGTCAGAGGCGAAGAGATCTATTAAAGAAGGATCTCTCTGGAACAAATACAGGCTTCTGAAAAAACACAGGATTATGTGTCCAAACAGATGATGACTATTACAGAAGACACAGCTGGGACAAAGCTTGTACCTTATTACTGATACTGAATATCCTATAAGAAAATGCTGCTCTGTTTAAAGATAATTAGGAGCAAACACTTTAAACTGCTATATTACTCAGAGCTAAAATGATCTAATGAGATATCATATATATTATGCAAGGAGTTTAATAAAAATCTCATAAAAATTTGTGTAACTTGGCAAGAGAATTTTTCCCAAATGGAAGGAAAGATTATCCTCTAATCATTATTAAAAAAAAATAAAATTGAAATAAACACAAGATATGTTCAGAAACTGTGCAGCGTATCTTAATAGAACATTACAAGGAAGAGGTTATATGTCATGTACTTAGAACAGTGACACTTAAGAAAACAAAGGAATGCCTTTCTAGCTCACATTTCAGAGATTTTCATTCAGGTTCTGGGTAAAACCTGACTAGTATTTGTGCATTGCTCTAAGCATAAGAGGGACTAATGTCTTTAAATTGAAAGCGAGTATATTTAGATTGGATAATAGGAAGAAATTCTTAACTGTGAAGAGGGTGACGCACTGGAAAAAGTTGCTCAGAGAAGCTGTGGATGCCCATCCTGGAAGTGTTCAAGGCCAGGCCGGATGGGACTCTGAGCATCCTGGAGGAGTAGAAAGTCTCCCTTCCCATGGCAGGGGGGTTGAAAATCGACTATCTTTAAAAGTCCCTTCTAAACCAAACCTTTCTATGTTTCTATGATTCTATGACTAAGGGTCATATCTGGGGAATACTAAAACCAGAATGAAAAATTAATTTCAAAACAGGCCACAAAGGCATTTGCGGTAGGAAAATAAGATGGTGAAAATTCTCACCTTGTGAAGATGACAAAGGTGAATTTGACATATAGAGTGAGCTGCTTCTGATTCCCAAAAATAGTGGTCCTTCTCTTAAGAGATTGTACCCTGCATTTGCAGTGATTTTATACTGCCAAGGAATTAAAAAAGGGTCAAATCCATGAACCATACGGAGAACAGTAAAATGACAGTGTTATTCATTGAGACTGTATTTCCTTTTCTTTTTACATATTTCAAATAATTGGAATTTATTTTTTAAGAGCTCAGTAAATTAAATATAACCCACTTACACCTTAATGACATAAAAATATGACACAAACATAACATGATAAAAATTCACCTTGTTAATGTCTTTCATCATATTGTCTAAACAGCAGCAAAGTGAGAGATAAAGTTAGAGTGTGTTAAGCATTGAATGGTTCGATGGATATTGCCTGCATATGCTAAAGAATGTATATTCTTCACTGTTTGTGATGTATATATTTCAGTACATGCTGTTGAAACATTTGTAAAAGTTTCAATACACTTTTTTCAATTTGGAAACTTTACTGTGTGGACTTTTCACTGGGAATTTTGTTATATTAAAAAAAAAAAAAAAAGAATGTCCAGTCGGTATTTCAGCAGGAGCTGATGAAACAGGCGTAAAATATCAAGCATAATACCAAAGTGTTAAAGGGCACCTCTGTAGTCAATCACTCTTCCTGCTATCTTCTTGTCAGGAAAAAATGGTACAGAAATGCTTATTATTTTTTCCAGTTTTGAAGTAATTTGTTTTGTTCAATTATTCTGTCCATTACACTAACACAGGGTCTCAATTATGTTTCTTGGTTAATTACTGCTTCAGAATGGGCAAGTGGTTATCATAAAATATATGCTTGATCCTGAGAGGTGATTTAGCAATAAATGTAATTTTTTTCCAGTGACAGAACAATAGGTATCTTTCAAAAGCTACTGTGATAAATACTTTCTATGGCCTTTCCAGAAATTCCCCTTCTTTCATTTTTTGGAAATCTTTTTCAGCACTGATTTAAACACAACTTTAACTACCAAGCAGAACTAGTTCAATTGAAAGCTCCCAGAGCTGTCTGTGAGTCTGTATTTTCTCTGCAAAATACTGTGCTTGAAATCCCTACAGATTCTTTAACTTTTATCCTACTGAAGTGAGCAGGAATGATATATTCTGGTTTTCAAGATAAATCAGCAGAATATCTCTGCAGCTCCATACAGAAACCTAAGATCATCTCATGGTTTTCTAATACTTACAGCAGGATATAACTAATTTTTTGATCAGTGTTACACTCGAAGTAGATAAATGCAGATGTAGAAACAGAAGTCACTCCACAGCAGTACCCAGCTATAAATACGTAACAAAGCTTCATTTTTGCCATGCCTATTTTGACTGTTTTCATAGCTGTCACTGCGTCTTCCTTTTCTTCCCCCAGTAACTTCCCTTAGATTCATGCACAGAAATCAATCTCTACTGTTAATGTTCTCTCCACATCTACATTCAACTATTTGTGCGTATATGAATGTGAGAGTTTGACTTTCATAAAATTCTGCTAGTAATGTGCATTAGCAATCCATTAGCCTTAATAATTTGTTTAGCCCAATATGGGTTTCCATTAGCACCCGTATGGAAACTAAAATGGAAAAATGATTTGCTCATGAAAGACAGAAAAGGAAGGATTCAGAGAGATGAGTTATTTCGTGATCTGTCCATATTTCTGATCAGCCAGCTGGTAAAGCATGGTCATTGAAGAAGTTAGGATCTCAGACTACCCATGCTGTTTTCCCACAGGACTCTGTAGGTGTTTCATTCTTTGATTCCAGGGTGATTTTTCATAGATACTCATGACCTGAGGACATTATTGGTAACATGTCAGCCACTAATTTAATTCTCTATATTCTTTCATAGTCAATCATGAAGTAAGTTATGATGGTTGAAAGTGAATTAAATATTTCCTGTAAGACAAGAATTTACCAGTCTTTCAAAGGGCTTGGATATTTTTGCCTTTTCATTCTCAGACAGTGCTTTTTTCTTTTTATTTCATAAGTATTTTAAGTTTCTTCTCTGTATTCTTAATACTGTTATCTTTTTCTGTGCAGGTTATAACTCTCCATGATATTGCAGACTGTTTGTAAGGAGAAGGATTGCCGGGCTGTAACATGATATTGTCAAGGATCTACTAGCACTAGTGCTTTCCCCTCCTTCAAGTCATTGTAAATTTTTCTCTCATTTGGCTTTCATTAGTGTTCGTAACATCTCTACTGTAGCCTATGAGTCAAGAAAATTGCACTCTAGGTCTGGATGTACCATGGGCCTTGTGGCTGAACATATCATCTAATGCCTGTATGGCTGTTTATGAATCCCTGAGAGAAAGAAATAAATTTTACCCAAATTTAGTTAGTTTTGAGATGTATAAATTAAAGTGCAGATAAAACTGATGTCTTAACTAGTGATTTTCAGACACTTGGTAGAATATATTATTCTCTGTGTAAGAAGGAATGTGTCATGTAAGAATATGGCATTTTATAGAATCCTAAGTAAATACATAATATTAAAAAAAATCAGGAAATGTAGGCAACTTACTACATGGTTTTATTCCCTAATTTTTAGTTCTTCCTCTTCAGTGAGGATAGATTAGGGAAATTATGTCATCAGAGAGCAGTTCTGGTGTGGCTTCAAAGAATAATACCAAACATTAGCATCATACGATAAAAATGTCTGGAAAGGGATTGCTACTTTGCTAAAAGAAATGGAAGTTGATGCTTCTTGGTCATTAGGCTTTAGTTCCAAGGGAGAGAGAACTATGTAGGTAGCAATGACAGAAACTTTGTCATCTGTCTGTGGGTTGCTCTGGGTGTCATTTTTTGTGTTGTGGGTTTGGATATCTTTCTCTCTTTGGGGTTTTTTAATGCATACTTTGTGAAATTAATAGCATAATTTAATATACATCCTTGCCTTTCATTCTGTGGGGAAGGTGGAACTCACTGGAAATGTTACATAGACAATGCCGAAATAAAGCAGCTGACACTGGCAGAAACAACAGCAATCTTTTCCTTTTTTTTTTCCAGGTGAAATTACTGGTACTGAAATGACATTTCTACAATAAAACATAAAAGTGATACACAGTGGGAGATCATTAAAAAGTATCCTGTCACTTGAATCAGACCATGTATTGTAATGCAGATTATATTGATTTGCTGCAAGTTTCACATTAAAACTAGAGTTTCCCTCAATTGAGCACAAGTACTAAAACTCTTTGAATTACAGTGGCAAGCAGCAGGGTAGTTGGTACAACGTCTCTCTTACCAAAACTTGAGATCATAAGGATTTTAGCAGGAGGTTTTCAGACTTCTTTCTGAAAGCTCGATAAATTATTAACCAAGTCTGTTCCTACTATTTGCACTACTGCTGCTGGATAGTTTTCTTAAAAAGAACAGTGAAGTGCTGTGCCTTTATTTTTGTTGTAAAGTAGAATATTATTCGTGTTGTTCTTTTCAAAGATTAAGAGACATTATCTCAGGTAGAGGCAAGATACCCTTTCCCAAGACCTAAATTCAAATCTTCCGTGTTATGGTTCCCTATGATTACCAAGGCTGTAAGAACATTCCTTGTTGCTTTTTGAAAATGTCCTAACTTTATCAGCTATACCTTTGGTAGATACTGGATCCCACAGCCTTGAAGGATATGAGCAAGAATAGGAAAAGCCATAACAGAAGGCATATTAGGACTGTAGATGAGGCTGCTGGAAATAATCTCTCATATCATCCGCTGTGACATTTGAAAGTACCAAATGCAATAATGAACTTTGCAAAGTTAATTTGATTGGTCTGAGTCATGCAACATTGAGGTTTCCTCCCCTTTAGGTGCTGCAATGCCTCATTTATGAACAGCAGCCCATGGCAGTACAGTCCATGCCTTTTTTCATGATGAGTCAGAAAAGGTTTTGGGAACATGTATGGTAGTTAATGTCCTGCTTTGGGGAGCTGAGGAACAAATAACTAAATAAATCTACTTCTGCAAAAGGCCAGTAGCAAGAAGCCATCACGATTCAGTTACATCAAGGTTTCTTTAGGTTGCCATACTAGTATAAAGGAACCTGATGGTCACAGAAACAATCTCTGTGTGCAGGAAGTAGCCTTCAGCCAGAGCAGAGAGTGTAGTACTGTGTGAGTCTGCTTACAGCCCCTACAGTGTGGGATACATCAAAGACTGAGCTTCGGGAAGCAGAGACAATTAAAGAGAGAATGAATCGAGGGCTGTACTGAGCACCGCTTTGGCAGCCTTTGGCAAGGAGAGGTCAGTTGTTGAGGACCACAGGAAGCAGAGCTTCAGGCAGAGCAGCCTGAACCCCCGCTGACTTTTGCTGCTGAGGACACAATCTCAGCCTGTGTGAGAGTGCTGGAGTACAAAGTATTGGTGATTCAATGCTCATCTTGTCTTGTCAGCTCTTCCTCTGTCACAAAAATTGCACATCTGAGAGCTGGGACCAGGAAATGGAATAAGACCAGAATTGCTCAGTAGCTGGTGGTGATACCTTTGAGGATCAACCACCACCTCTAAAAACTATTGTACATTTTCATCACTTTTCAAAGAAACTGCATTTAGTTTCTGTTTTGCCTTGATGTATCATTTCAGATCTGTCAGATTCTGTTTCACATTAGATCTGGCTTTGATAATATTATTTCACCATTACTTTCCCCGACTTTCCAACTAAAAGAAAGGGATATGTTGTGATTTCATTTTTTATCTTGATTTTGTACTCTAGAGCAGGCTCGCTGTGTATTCATGTATTCTTGCTGTTACTGAGTTTAACCCTAATAGAAGAACAGTCTTTCAGGCTGCTTGTCTCTGTCGCAGAAAAGATGCAACATGAACAACTGCTTTCCTTCCCTAGCATTACTTTTTCAGCATACTTAACTTCCATCTCAAGGAGCCCTATTTAATCATGATGAATAGTTCTTTCTCAAACATTTGTTCCATCTTGGGCAATTTTGCTGTGCCTGTTGTGATGGTACAAAGTTGTAGAAGTGGGATTTTTCTTGTGGTATTTTCTTAACTGGGTTTTGGGCTCAGTTTTGCTATCTTCTGTCAAATAAACTTGTGTATAGGGAACATGGTACAGGCAGTTCAAATCATCCTACAGCTTTAAGTACCAATTTCTGTCAGCTCCTGTCAAAATTCTACCTTTTGTGATTTTTGACGGATTTCTTATACTAAAAATGTAGCTGAGCTCTACCCCTATATTGTGCCAGAGCTTCAGCTGAATGTGTATTGCTTTATACTTACATGGTGATTTTGCATAATTTTAGGGATTTCTAAAGAGAAGGAGGGGAGATGTCTGACCAGGTGTAAGTCTGAGAGCCTTTCAGCATTGTTAAATTACTGATGTTTCAGTGCAGGTTACTGAACACTGGCTGAAAGACAGTTCAAAAGGATTACAGGAAATGCAAAATTTAAATTGCAGACCTTAAGGTAATAGGTTTGTTCTTTACTGGTGTAGATTTTTGTGACTGTAATGACATTCATGAGGTTACGTATTTTATAAATGTTTTCATCTGATTAGCCTTTCCTTTTAGATTATGCGGTTTCCTGCAAACACAAAGAAGAGAGAATTAATGCTATTTAAAAATAAAAATTTTGATTTTGACTTATCTTCTCATATGTGATATTCTGTGTCCCTGTTTGTTTCACACTGGTTTTATTTTCTCTGATGTTTAAAATTGCTAAATAAATATTCTAGCTTTTGCCTTTTTTTAGTGTGTTGGTGTCTCTTACAAATGTTAGATTTCCAGCATACTATGGGATCGTGCCAAAAGTAATCATTGCCTTCTTCAGTGTTAAGATCCCAGATTTGAATTAATTGCTGTTATGTTATTTATTACTGTCTTTTAGAAGACTTAGTAATACATTTGTATCATGTCATAGCACTTCTGGAGTAGAGCTAAATTAATGGCAAATTCGTGGAAGAGAGCTAACTGGCAAGAGATCTAGCTGGCAGGAGAAACCACTGAAGGTATCAGTCTGAGTTACAGCTTAGGGCGGACTGTTCAATGTGGAGCTCATACACAGCAGACTTGGACGTGCCAGTAGAACAAATGCCATTAGGGCTTTTTCTTCAGTAATTCTTTGGTGTTTAAAAAGGGCAACTTGATCTGTACAGTTACAAGTTATGAATCAGTTTTTTAATCAATGTAATTTTTGTTTCAAGCTCTCACCTCTGATAGTGCTGAAGAGAAGCTCATATTTTAAATTCAGGTTTTCCTAGAACATATTTCTATCAGCTGGGGTCACATTTTCTTCCTTTTCAGACATGTAAATGGAGATTCTTTTCACCCACCAAGTGCTAAAAGCTAATCATCTCACCCCAAGTGTCTCACTCACTTCTTTTACCCAATGCAGAAAAGCAGCTACGTCAAGCAATAGCAAACACCTCGCACCCTTATGATGAAATGAAACACATTTCATATGTGCCTATTTGTTTCATTGATTATAGAAGATTAACTAGACTAGAGCTCAGCTAGTCTTAGCTAACCTATCACTTTAATTTAGGGAGAATCATTGTATACTTGATCCCTACTTCCAAGTTCGTAATTTGTCACTGAAGCTTTTCAGAAGAGTTGAATCAAATTGCAGGAATACTTGTTAAAAAAAATTATAAATACCATTTGACCAAGAATTGAAAAACATTTCCTTAGCTGGAGGTTAGGCCAGGCCCACCATTTGAACTCTTCCTTAAAAATGTATAATTAAGTTCTGGAAGCAGTGTTTTACCAGCAATGTTCTTGAAATCGCAAGAACTTCACCATATTACTGTAAGATCATGTTACTGAAGTGAGAGAACTGAAAGGAAAGGTTAAAGGAAAATCTAAAAACTTAGTATGAGTTAGTTGTTGGGACACCTGAGATTCAGAAGAGATGCAGGTATCATGCGTAGACTGGAAACACACTCGATAAGGAAGAAGGACAAGAACCATCATGCATGACATATCTCGCTTATTAATGACCCTTTAATATAAGACTGTGGAAAAGATTTTGTAGTTCTTTCATTCTTTCAGGGAGTTAACTGTCAAAGCATGTGAAGATAGGAAGCTTTCTCAAAATATTTGGCACTCAACAGTAGTTTTGCTCATGTGAGAGCCTCCAAAATATTTCTAATTAATAAAGTGAAGTGTGCAACTTATCAGCTAAGGGTGGTGGCACTAAAGCTGCTTTCTACAGATTAAGCCTAAACTGAGAAAGAAATTAAACAGCTTGTTGTAGACTTGTACATATTTTTGGAAAGGTAGAGGTATGATAAGTGTGAAAGTCACAGTACCTTTCCTAAATTATTCTGACAGTTAAAAATGATGGACCCTAAGAAATCCAGGCTTGCTTATTTGTTCATTAGCTAAGCTTAGGATGTTCTTTTACTCAGGAGTCATAAAACAATTTGCACATTGATAAATGGGTAGTGCATTTTCACAGTTGCTTTCTATAAATAAACAAGGAAAGTAGCATTAAAATATGGCAAAAGCAGCACCAAAGTTTTACAGTGACTTATTTTTTTCGCGTTCCGTAGCTCTTTTCTTGCGGTAATTGTATATCATGTTGTTTGGTTATATGGAGAGCGAAATCTCTGTTCCTTTTATGTCTTGAGAAGACATCATTGTATTTGGTATTCCACCTGTACTGGGAGGTTTCCTTTCTAGCATTAAGCCAAAGAAGCTTTCCTATTTCTGTCATATTGGAATTAGTTTTTCAGCTTTTTCCATGCAGAATATACTTTTAATATTGCCAGAAACCCAACTGCAAAATGTCCTCAACTTCAATTTAAAAAAAAAAAAAACTTTCTTTACACAAGAAAGAAAATTAAAAAAAACCCGAACCCCAAAACAAACTACACACAAAGAACAAACCTAAAACATCAACTGAGCAGCAACATAGAAAGCCATTATTTTTAAATTATTTTCATATTGTAACTTCTGGATTGCTTGTCAAGAGACTGGCATGTTCTACTGGGGATTTCAGTAGGCAGCCACAACCAAAAATTTAATTGACAGCCAAAGAATCAATCTTTTCAACTTCATTCGTGTTTAAGAGGAGTTGATATAGAAGATCTCTGTGGAAGCTTAGAGAATTCTACAACTTCCCTTGTTTGTTATCCCTGGTTACAAATACTTTGTAGTTCACCTTCCTTATCTTGCCAATGTTGTAATGTTTGTGTCAGTAGCAAGGTCAACCAGAACTGAAAGTTCAACAGAAAAATGTGGGAACAAAAGCCTGAGAATTCCTGCCTAGCAAAGTAATCCAGCATAAGCATATTGGCAAGCTCAGCATGACATGAGTTGGGATGAAGCTTCATGCAATGCTGAAGTATGTCTTGCTTGGTGAGTGGCAGTAGTGCTTTATTGTCTCAGTTGCTGAAAGAGCTTTGAAGTGCAACCCTAATCGTAAAAGCAATGCTAATGTTTTGTGACAATTCTGGGGTTGATTAAATGTTTATTTACTTTACAGGACACACAAAGAGGCTGTATAAGTGGCTATTATTTATCCCAAAGGTCTCAAAAGGTACAGCAATCACAGGAAAGCAAAAAAGAGGAAAAAGCTAGATGGAAAAGGCAGAGGCAGTGTCAGCCTTCCTCCAGTTCTTCCTGTCCTTACAGTTCTCTGCTTCTTTCTTTTTTTAACTTCTTTTCAGCTTTCCAGTGATAGTTCTATACTCATACCTGGTAATTTCTAGCAATATTTCCTCATTCTTTTGCTTTCAATATGCTGTGTTTCAGTACAGACAGTACAGATTGCTTGGTTTTGGGATGGAACTTCAAGCATGACAACTGGCAGAATTTAAACTCTATCTTTGAACTGCCTCCTTTATGAAGTATATCACCTATAAAAGAGCTAAAGAATATATGAGAGGGTACTGATTATTATTATTTATTCACTTGGTTTATTATTTCATAGGCACTCTTCTGTGCCATTCAGAAAGCAGCTGTCAGACTAAATAAAAATACAGGATAAGAAAGCCCTCATCTTTTTAATTGATATTAATCTAGTTGCATCCAGCCATAAAATGCTCACCATTGATGATATGGCAAATAATGTGACTGCAATTAGTTAGCAATTCAATGTGCCTTTCAGAAAACAGTCTCCAAACCTTCCTGGAAATAACTCTCTTCTGCCAAAATGATTTTTTTTTTTTGAGACATATGAAACCACTAGGTTCTAGAGTCTCTTCAGATCTGTATTCTGAATATTTTTATGCTCTTTCTGAAGTTAATGCACAGGCCTTGGTAGGCGAGGCAAGGGGTGCTGTTTTCAAAGGGAAATAAATAACAGTGCATATAGATAAATATCCTAGCATATAGAAACTCTTCTGAAAACATTACTGAGGGGGATGTTTATACCCTTTGTTTTTATCTTTTCCCAGTCTGACAAATGGATTGTCCTGAGGAGTGGTCTGTAGAACTAAGTAACTTGTTTCACATTATCTTAAAGGTAATGTTGCCATGATTTAGAGGTAGCCTTCTGTTTGTGTTTCTATTTTTTTTTAGAATTTTGCGGTGAGAAGGAACATTTTATTATAATTATTCACTAAATTTTATGCCACAAGTGGTAATCAGGCCATTAGTGTACCACATGACATACCTAAGTGATTCTGGAGCATCCTTTCGTAAAGAGAAAGTCTTTTTCTCTGCTTCTGGCTAAAGATGTCAGATTGACTACACAGGTTATTCTTCTGGCACTAGATCCAGTACAGTAAGGATTTAAGTATCCTCAGCCACTGTGCAACTCTGCAGAAGTTGTTTGATCTGGATGACCGCAGATTATTTGCTGCATGTGTTGCTGCACTCAGGAGAAAAAAAAAAGTGCTTGCTAGGATATAGCAACAAAACTAAGATCAAAAGCTACAACTGAGAAGAGCGCTGAGGTAAGTGGAGTGTGACTACCTGTGGTTAGCTTCCTTCTGTTTCCCCACCAGCCCACCTCCTGCCTTTCTGTGGTGCAAACAGCCTTGTCATTGCTGTGGACATGATAAGCAACATTTTATAATTTCCAAGCTGGTGCATCTGGATTTAGATTGTTGGATGACAGTCACTACCCTTGTTCCTTTTTTTTTTCACCTGAGTCACTTTGACTGGTGGGAATCATAGGGAAACATGAAGACAAAACTGTCATTCACCTGTTATGGTAGCAGATGGGTCCCTCCCAAGCTCTTACTGAAGGGTCAAAGGAAATTGTTCCCTTTGGAATTTTTATTTTACTGTGATTTATATACTAGTGGCAAATGAGATCATTCCACAAAGTGACTCAGACACCCATTTCTTCTCAGCGCGTGTAAAGATTATGCCTGGTTTTACAGCTGGTTCCCTACCTCTCATCAGTTTCTAACAGACCAACTCCACGCTGCAGGTGGGTAAAATCTTGATACATTTTAAGCTGGTAGGGGAGCTTGGCTTCTGGTTAACTCATCTCTTTTGTGCTTGGTCGAGGTACCTGCCTTGTCCAGTATGCTTCAGGGGCAGTCTGGCCCTTGAAGTAAGCCCACTGTTGATATTTTGTTGCCTCAGTGTTTAGTGTACTTGAAAGTCCGCTTATTTACTCTTTCTACCTCGACTGAAGACCATTTCTTCCCTGCTCTCTTAAGGGAGAAATACCATTTGATTATTGCTTAATCTTAGTTAATTTACATGGTGGTATTTGACTCTCTACTACAACAAGATTGGAAATTTTTACTGGGAAACTCTTGAGTCTTTTTTCGTCAATAAACTTTTGCAGCAGAGTGAATATATTTCATGTTCCTAGCACCCTCTAAAATTTCTTGAGCTCCTGGTTTCTGGTACCTTTAAAATCATGTAATGTGGTTCTGTTGAATCAACTAAACACAATTTAGTCTATGTATTTCTCCTTAGTTGTCATTAAGTCCTTGTGGTTGTAAGAGAAGATAAGACTTCCCTTGATTTGCTAAATTTATCTTTATGGAGAAGTGAATGACCTTTATTAATGTGGTACTATTGCACATTTTTCCTTTTCAAGAAGTTTCTTTGAAAGTAAAGTTACAGGTGTAATATATTACTGTAACTAGGCATAATGAAATATCACTTGAACAAAAAATTATTTCTAGTTGTCACCTAATGATCCCTACCTTTAGTTTAAGTACTCTCTATGGAATAACATGAGAGTATTTTTGCCTGAAGGCTATTTCTGTTAGGTATATGAAAATTATGTGTAGTTTATATAAGCTAACATCTCTGTTTAGTAACTGTTTTTGCCTATAGGACTTTCAGCACTTTTGCATACTTGTTAAATGTATTGATTCATATGAAATCCTCTGAAAGTCAGAGGTAATTAAAAATATTTGGAATGTTTGTTTAATGGAATGATCTTTTTAACTGTAGAATGAATACAGTGCTTATGCTAGAAAAAAATCTGATTATGGATCTAATGAGGATTATGTTGCTAAGTGCTTCTAAAAGGCAAGTAATGGATAGCCACAATATGACTTCTTAACACCAACGGATGAATGTAACCAACAGCTTCATTTATCTGAGTTTTCAACTGTTGAAAGCAATGAGATACTTTCCATGTTTTGTGTAATAGTGTGCTTGGGTGGAAAAAAGAAAATACGGAAACGGAATATTTTAAATCTAAAAGCATGAGTTTTCACTAGATCAGTGAAACTTCAACACAATGTTGACCATAGTGACTTCATACAGAGTGCATTTAAGGGCTCAAAAGTGTGAAACCTTGCTGCTTTTATTTTTTTCCTTTGAGATGTAAATAAAAGCCGTTCACTAATTCATTTGAGTGTCAGTTTTTCTTTAGTTTTGTTTTGGGTTTCTTGAGTATGTTGGGGGAGGCTGGGTGGGGAGAGTTGGGTTTTTTTCCCCTGTAGGAATAGGTAAGAGATGTAAAAGGGTATTATTTATTTTGTAAAGCAGAACTCCTTCCCTGTCCTGCATGGCCCTTAGTGTCCATTCAATGACCTATTTTGTGTTACCTATGTGAACTAAGGATGTCAGGAAAGAAGATACAAAGTAAGATTTACGTAAGAATGGTTCCTTTTCTGCTAATTTCCCAAGTTTGCACAAATGAAAAAAAAATCACTTTCTGAGGGCAAATGAAAGGACCAGAATGTTGATTTTATTGGAGTAACTGCTCTAGCTGAAGACAAATGTATTTGATTTTTTTTTTTGTGGATTCTAGTAGTGTGTATTTATTTTAGATTTATTTGACACTTTAAAGAGCACTCATCCAGGGTTGGAAATGCCTTTGACATTTATCGAAAATACAACTGTATTCTAAGCAATTGCTGATTTTTTCCATAATTATAGAGGCTAAGACTCAGCAAAGCATGTATATAACTAAAAACACACCCTTAAATGCTCTGATGAATAGGACAGCTTGGCTGCCTCATGGCGGTGAGGAAGAATGAAGTGGAAAGGTCATGGTCTCTTCTCTGTTTGAGTCGATCTGCCTGGGCAAAGACACTAGAAATTGGATATATTTTGCTGTGTGGATGCAGGGCCAGCAGAGCCAGATTTTACTTAACTCTCTCTCAGAACTCCACCTGAGAAATGCGAAGAGACGCATGGCAGACACACATCAGCTTGCAGCACATCCTGGAACACTATGGTATCTGGTGAAAATGAGAGAACAGAAAGATGAAGTGAAGACCTAATGTGATCTGTGAGAGCTGAGGAGCTGATCCTGATCAGGGAATGGCAAAGACTATCCTTATCCCTACCTCAAGCATCGCTCAAACAAATGCAGTGTTAGAGTATTCAAAGGTAAGAAAATGTGTATCACTTACAGATTTTTTTCCTGTTTGACTCATTAGGAAGAGACTGTGCACTCCAGTTAAACTGATGGATTCTTGAGACCAGTTTACTGCTTCAACAGCCTTTGTTCCACTAGTCTTACTGAGATGAATGGCCCAATAAAAAAAGGGGAGGAAAAAAATTCCCAGTGTTATTCTCTGTAGATCTTGCATTTTCTTAGTGACCTACATATTTTTTTCCACTACTTTATGCTTTTATTATATATATATACATGGGAATTCAGGCCTCTTTCTAAGTAAGAAACAAAAGTGTAAATATACTGTTACGAGTGTTATGTTGCAGCTGTGTGAGGGATTAAAGTGAAGTATAGGATAACCTTAAATACAGTTTTTAAGGAGAAAACCATAGGTAGCACCATTTTAAGTTGCAGCTTAAAACAGTGACCTGAAGTGCATAAAACTAGCAGCTTTGTATTCACTTCAAGCTTTAGATTATGAAAAGCACATGCCTGAATTGTCAGTAACAATCACTAAATAAAGCTTGTCATCTGAAAAGCGAGGAATCCACAGATTAATCTCACACTCGTAAGGTAATGGAGCCTTCTAGCATATGCCGTCCAAGCAGGTGTTGGATCCCAGCTCTGACCACTTCTAGTCTTGGGGAGCCCAGGGCTGGAGCAGATGGCTTCGGCTGAATAACTGAGCTGAGCACAGGATGTGTGACAGTGACCCCAAGACTACAGTTAAATATGCATCCATGTGGGAGGCTGACATTTGGTTTGGTGTCTCTAACCAGTCTCTGTAGAAAAATAAATAGCTTTACTATTAAAGAAGGGAAAAGAAAAAGAGACTATAGGATTATGCTCTCATTTTGTTGAGAAATTTTTAGGTCACAGGAACCTACAGTAGAGCTGTAGTTCTCCTGGACAGAAAGGAACCCTTTTCAGTTTTGTATCTTTTTGAAGGCATGTTTTTAGTAGAAAGTTTTACAGGCTTTCTTGGCTCACGTTGCCAGCAAAAACCCAAGATTTCCTGGTTACAGAGCATTCTTAAAAGCTTTTCAGCCAATAGCAGTAGTTCTAGAGGTTACAGACAGCTGTTTCAACCAATCTTCTACATTGCACATACACTTGTTAAAACAATACTTGCTTGTTTTATACCTTATATAACAAAGCATAATATTCCATTATTAAGCTTAACTTTATCTTTCTTGCTAAGTATATTTTTTGCAACTTCTAAAAGTTCTCTCAGCTAGGCCTACAAACATGGCTCTTTGTTCCCGTGTCCTTGTTCTAATACATAATTGTATATTCTAATTGTATCTTCTTTTAATATTTTCTCAGGCGAAGCTGTTTCCTAAAATCTTTCTCCTTTATTCTTAAAACCTGCTTTTGTTTCTCACCCTTAGAAATCCCTTTACCTTTTTCTATATGTCCTACATTCAATAATATATTCAGCTTTAGCCCTTTCAAGGAGGAGGAAATAGTGCAGGCTATCTTCAGTTTATAACATCTTGCAAAAGAAGCACCAAAAGCAAGAAGTGACTGTCAGGGATCCTTAATATTATTTTCTGTGGGAATTTCATGACTGAAGGTTGCATCAGAGTTGATCAGTTCCTATTGTATAATTCTACCTACCCTACATGTGTGCAGAAACACAAAAGGCTATTGAAAGCATGGCAACTAGAAGTTCATTTAAATCAAAGTCACTAATACCTCTAAAATGATAGTGCAAGTAGTTCGTGTTGATCTGTCACATTACTAGGAATGTTTCTTAGGAATTAACATAGTGTATGACACTATGGGCTGAAGCAGACGATAAGGATATAGAGTCATGGTAGGAAAAAAAGATCTAAGTATAGGAAACAATAAAACAAGAAACTAAAGGAAATATATTGCCTTTACTGTCCTCTTAGAACAAAGATTTTGATAAGGGACAGCCACAGATAATACTGAGATTTGGTCATCATCTACTCATCCAAAAATGTAATATGCAAAAGGATTTGAGAAGTGGGACTGGGAGCCCTTCAAAGATTCTATAGCTAGAGAAAGATCTGAGTGAAAAATAATTATTTGACCTTCTAAAAAACAGAAGTGCATTAAAAATAATAAATGTCCCAAATTGGGATAAAATTTTAGTATTTTCCATGATATTAGACTGTTCTTGGTTTGAAATAGAATGAAATAATTCTGTAATATTGTTTCAGTTTTGTGTATTATTGCATTGCTATGGATAAATTCCCCCACCCAGGCATGATATTTTAAATCAAAAATGGAACTTCTCAGTCTAAGAAATTAGAAGTAAGATTCTAGGTTACTTTCTGGAGTTTTGAATGTCAAAGCTGTCTTTGAAAAACAGCCCTTTTATTTGAAAGAAAAGGGTTTATAAAGATATTATGTAGCACCCTAGCTAGATTTCCAAACTTTTAGTGTTTTGGAATGAAGCTTTTCTACCTTCATTTTAAAGGACACATTAGACTGGCTTTATCAGAAAACTCTGCCTCAGGTATTCGTACAATACTTTCCTTTGTTAGAAAGCTTAAGGGAACAGGTAACAACTCAAGCAAAGAATCTGAGATGCAGAGAAGTAAATACTGTATACCAAGAAACAAATTCTGAAAATGAATTAGAGAGAGAAGAATTCTTGTACTAGAAATTTTATATCCCTGGGCTTTTTCAGTTCAATAAATATAGACAGATACAGCTTCAATAGTATTGATATTAATAAATGGAGACAACTGTATTCAACTACACCAAAAGCCTGAAAGTCATTCCCCTCCTTGAAGAAGATATTGACAAGAAGAAAAGCCTGTAGTTTTTGAAATACCTTGAAATGTTGAGGAGAATCCAGACACTGCCCTTCCATTGTTCTTTTAGTGAAATAAGCTATTGCCTACACATCCATTAGAACATAAAATAGAAATAACATCTTAATTGTTATGCAGGGTAGGGACTAAATAGCATAGTAGAAGCTGGAACAAAGTGTGAGGTTGACTTAGAAGTTTCACGCTCATGTCAATGCTTATTGCCACAGGGGGTATATTAACACAAAACTATTTCTTAGCAGTGTTTCTGCTTGCATTATTTTTACCCTTTTTCTTCATCTGTTTGGTTTTGGGGTTTTTTCTGCCAATGGTGTAAGTACTCTTGTAAGGCTGCATCACTTTCCTGCTGACATTATCTGCTGTTGGAAGTTCGTATGAGTGGGAATTATGCATGTTTTCAAGGAGTCTCACTGTATAGCATTTAGATGTAGAAGATGTGTGCTAATCCCTCCCTGAAAACGTAGCTCTTTAGGTCCTTAAAATAGTCCGTATAACAGAGAGCTGCAAATCCTCCAGAGAGGTACCTGGGTGAAAAAAGGAGAGTAGAATTGTGCCATCCCATTATATAGAATTGACAGTGGCTACTACCCAATTTTTCACAAGGAGTGTGTTTGTGAAAGTTGCAAAATGGGAAGGTAACTGAGCCCAAGCAGAGGAAGAAGTTTATAATGAAGAGTCTGAAGTGATACAGACATTTCCTGTATTTTCTGACAACTTAGTCTCAGTTGATTCTTTCATGGAGATCTGGCCACATCTGTTCTTTCAAATGAACAACCCAAAACCACCAAAGGTTAAAAGCTCTTGAAACAGAGAAAATTCAAGACCTATTGGTCCAGATGGATTAAAATAAAGGCTTTGACAGTAGATATCTCTTATCCCTCTCAGCCTACTACTGTGGTTGTTGAGTAAATTCTGTTCTGCTGTGATTCCAGCAACTTTCATCAGCTCTCTGAGGTGCAACGAATTCTGCATTGCCTCTTCCGAACCTCTGTGAAAGTATCTCTTTTATCATCAGCTCTGAGGTTTGGCTTTAAGCCTGTTCCCTGCTTGTTTTAGGAGCCTCTTAATCACCGTTTTTGCTGGAGGCTGCTAGCTTACTGTGTATTCTGCCTGGTCTATCCTGCAGTCAAACACATCCACTTCAGGACAAGCGTCCACTCCCATCCGAGAGGCTCCACACCCATTCTCAGCAGAGGATGTGCAGTGTACGTGCTGCAACTGGCAAATGCATAAATCAGGATGGGTGCCTTTAATCAGCCTCCCACTGGCCACCTCAGCAATGGGTTAATATGACAACGCTGCAGGCAGCTGCACTGTGAATTTGAGAAGCCGGGTGGTACCAGGAGTCAGAGTGGTTGTGAGGAGAGCTCTTAAGTGGAATTAGAGCCTCCTGTTCAGCCCAGCATTTAAGAAGAGGTGCAAAGATGGAGATAATAATAACAAAAAATTAAGCAGACAGATCTCACCTTATGGAGGTCTGTTTCCCTTTGTAATGTATTAATCTAATATCAATTGTTTGTTTAAAGGGGTTTGGCAGTCATTCCTGTGGATTTATTGAGTATGGGAGGCCAAGCCTCCTGTTTCAGGAAATAGTGGATGATGAGTGACTGGTCCGGGTAAAATCTTCAGCCCTCTGATGACAACAGAAAGAACCAGAATGATGTGCAGAATCTGTCACTTGGTGATATGCTTTTATTAAATAAACAGAATAGTTCACTTCTCTTTTGAAACATGTCTAATAAAAGCATCTAATCATCTAAGCATCTAAAAAATAACTGAAAAACATCTAAATGTTTCTAAGCTTGATTGCTCATTAACATTGATAAAAGCTTAGGATGAAAAGAAATAATAAAACACTGAAAAAGAGTAGAGCCAACCATTATAGAATAAAGCACAGTGTGATGAAAAAGAGATTTGGAGTGAAAAAATTTACAGTTGACCTTGAGACTAATGTACCAAGGGCTACAAGACTAAATGATGACATCTGAGTCATTTGGCGTATATAAAATAGACATTGAAATAAGTCACTGTCTTGGAGCACATATATCTTTGAAAACAAATAATTCTGGCTCCGCATATATTCTTGATTAGTTCCTTGTGCCCACCTCTGTTCTGTAGTTGCAGTAGCTGTCATGCTATATGTTATAAAAAGGCACGAGTGTGTGTGCCCCACACATGCTGTGTGGATAAAGCAGAGGCGCATGATTCACTAAACAGCAAAGGGACTTAGTGACTTAGTAAAAATCAATATGAAAGTGAATGGGTCACTTTTAGCCATTTGACAGTTCTGACTTTGTAAGTAGGTCACAGCATTGGAATATTAACGTATTACAATGAACTTAATTACATGCAAGAGCAAGATTGTAAGGAAGGGATTTTAACTGTAGCTTCTGGATCTGCATTGAATTCTCTGATCAGAGAAAAACAGATGATTTCTTTCTTTCTTTCTTATTTTCTTTTGTAAAGAAGCCAAAATCATTTTATCCAAAGCTGTTTTATTTGGATGTATAGACTGCAGATACCATTTTATAATGCTTAATCTTAATGGTTAAGTGGAGGGTGTATCATTGAGTTTATGCATGTATAGTTGATCTTGCTCTCTGAAAAGCAAATGGAAGTAATTTGAGAGAAAGAAGATGTCACAGAGAGAACCTGACCTGGACTTCACTCAAAACCACAAACCTTGTGGAGAAGATAAAATCTGTGCTTTGAGAGATCTTGCTTTAAAATGCAAAGCTTTCTCCCACACTGATGTCAGCAATGAAGAGCTTATTTCACAGAGGGTTCTGCTTTTAATTGTAGAGCACTACATCAAATTCCAGAAGATAAATGAACATGGAACAAATTTGTACTGGCTCTGTCAATAACTAATCTGACATCAGCATTTTAGCTCTTGGACAAAGGCAGCTTTGAGATCTGGAGAAGATTACAAAAGGGCCTTTTCTTTGTGTTTAATTTAAATGTTAAATTTCTATCAGCTCAAGCACTGTTACAAATTAAAAAAAAAAAAAAAAAGGAAAAAAGAAAAGAANAAAAAAAAAAAGGAAGAAAGAAAAGAAGCTGATGTTTGCTTCTTTTCCAGAATGTGCACACATGCTGTTTTCTGAGACCTTTACAAGCTGCTGCTGGCTAGCCATACACTCCCCAGGCTGTTTTATTATTGTTCAGCCTTTCTACAGAAAACAAAATACAGCAACTTATGCCATGACATTTTGTGACATTTCCAGATATGAACATCTGGAAAGTTTAGTGTGACAGTGACAGCAAAGCCGACAATGATTTTCCAGTGCTACATACAGCCTGGGCATCTGCTGTCATTGCTTTTTCATTTTATTTTCCTCTCCTTCCCTCCCTCCCTCTCTCCTTCTCCCACCTAAATGCTTAATGCAGCCTTTCTCTATTTTGGCCTTGAAGATAGAATAATATCCCACATCTATTTCAAAGCTGTACATAGAACATTGTACATTGAGTGCATCACAAATTGGTTCAGAGCAAAAGGGAAGAGCATTCCAGCTAGCAAGAGGAAGCGCAGCTGCACAAGTTGCTCTAATTGCAGACATTGGGTGGATTTGATCATCAGATGTCTACTCTGCATAAAACCGAAGTTAAACAGCTAAACATTAATTACTTCTATTATTGCATTTATATGTTGAGATGAAAGGGGGAAAAAACCCAACAACCTACACATCTTGGGTAGTAAGCCAAAGCAAGAGAAGGGAGAAAAAAAAGAAAGAAAAAAAAAAAGCTGAATAGTTGTTGCATTTGAAATGTAAAATATCTCATATGTGACAAAAGGTGCACTGGAGGAAGGTAACATTTTATAAATGACTCAAACTACAGCACTAATATGGTTAGTTAATAAAATAATGTAAAACAAATAAAGGTACATTGAAACTGTCTGAAGGAATTGCTGTGACCTAATGGTGTGAGGCACAAACACTTAGTCAACATGTTCTTATGTCAACTTCATTTTCAGCTTACAGTATTTATTTTCTTTTTTCTGATCTCTTAGACATCTACAGAAATTATGTTTTCTGAGGGACATTCTGTTGCTTTGAGAGGCAGTACTGAGTGGCATTAGTAAGAACAAAAATTGCATAATCTGTCTAGTGTGTTGAAGCATTTTCAGCCACAAGACCCTGTTAAAGACTCAAAAAATTGTAACAACAAGGCTTTAAAATTATGTAGTGTCTTTTAAAGATAATTTCAAGGACTAATAACTCAAATAAATAACTCTCTATCTTAAAAAAATATTAAAATTAAAGATTCACTATCTACCTAGAGTTTTATGCTGTACTTCAGTACAGCGTGACAGCAAAATAATTTATATGTAATTATTGACAGTGGAGTCACTGTTCCTGGAGGTGTTTAAGAAAAGACTGGATGTGGCACTTTGTGCCATGGTCTAAGTGGTGTTGGGTCATAGATTGGACTTGATGATCTCAAAGGTCTTTTCCAACCTAGTTGATTCTGCAATTCTGTGATTTTTGTTTGGATTTACTGCAGTCAAACATTCTTCTATGTTTGGCTGTGTTTAGACACAACAACCTTGCATTTCTTCTGTAATTAGCAGCCTTGAAATATTCATAGAGTTGCTTTAACAAAAAGGGCTAAGATGAAGAAAAAGGTAAGGTACTAAAGGGAAAAATAAAGTTGTTCAGTGAGCATTGTGTTCATATCCTCTAGGAAAATTTATATTAACTCTTTTTCAGAATTGCTTTATTGTAAGAATAGAAACACTGTATCGAGTCCAGTCCACATCTCTGTCCCAGACTGGACAGTATTCCTAGAAAGAGTATTAGCTTTCTTGGATGGAAAATTATCTTCTTACTCTTTGTTATCAGATATCACCTGAAACACAAGGTGTTATCTTGAAAAATACTCTTCTTGTCAAAATCCTCCTAACAAACTCATTTATTAGAGTATTTCCTGAAGGCAAATGCTGAAGGAGTGTGGTAGCAGAGTGCGAAGGCTATAACTTGTCATTTGAAAATCGGAGAAATGACATATTGGGCCCACAGAGTAATTCCTTGCTCAGACCAGAGAAGCTGGTGCTCCTGGAGGATGCTTCCATGCTGCTTTCTGGTGAGTGTTTGCTTGGCCGAGAGACAGCAGTGACTTTCAGTAGATAGATGATTTTCTACTTTCCCCTATAAATATATATAATGAGTCAGAGAGACTGTCTGGGTTTTATGGACTGCCATTAGCGGTTGCCATTTCAGCCTGAGACAATTCTGATTGAAATAAAGTAATTTCCTGAATATATTAAAATAAAGGAGATTGTTATAATCTTAACAGCAAAATAGTGTGATGAATCAGATTCCACAAAAGGTTTCTTTTTCGCCTCTTCCCCTTTTCCATCCTCCCCCTCTTCCCCCAGGTTTCTCTTCACTGTGAACTCTCAGACATCTTCCATTTACTTTTCAGGACCTTTGTTTTACTTTGCTTTGCCCCTTTTTATCCTCTGAAAACCTAAGCAAATTGATAGAGCAAAGCACAAATACAGTGCCAACAGCTTACAGAGAGCTTTCCTTAGAAGACGGCAGGCAGTAGACTTGTATTTTCTGCTTCACAGTGTGAGGATGCAGCAAATACGACCAGCTGTTCCATGGAGAGTTTTGGCTCAGTGAAACCATTTTGTACAATGATGCTCTGGCCTGGCCCCAAACTTTCTTTCTCCTAAGCTCCCTTATGCAGCGTACTGGAGACCTCAGTTGGCCGAGGGATGCAGTGTCCCACTTCCCCCCACCCCAGCCCCAGGCATCTTTTCTGCAGTTTGAACCACCTGTGGAAAAGAAATATTCTTTCTTTTGCTCTCTGTTGCTTTTGGCACCTGTGTATCAGCAAACACAAGGTTCTTTGTGTCCTCTTC
Source organism: Rhagologus leucostigma (assembly GCA_013397725.1). Taxonomy (NCBI): domain Eukaryota; kingdom Metazoa; phylum Chordata; class Aves; order Passeriformes; genus Rhagologus; species Rhagologus leucostigma. Next base: position 2,088,071 of record VZTD01004681.1, on the reverse strand, counting down.
CTTGCCTCGTGGTAGGTTCACAGTATTGCATCATCCAAAACACCTACTCTGCATTTTTGGCTTGGTTAGGTGACCCCCTGTTCACCCTGACCTTTGCTTCCTCCTCTTGAGGCAGGAATAGCAAATTTAGTCCTGTTCACAGCAGCTCTTTTTCCTCCATTCCTAAGCATTTCTCCTGAAATTTTCACCTTTGTGAACTGGCAACTGCTTTGCAACTTCTCTAAAAATCTGTTCATGGATTTTTTTTTTTTTTTAGGTAAACTCTGAATTAGTTCTCAAATTGTTTCCCAGATTTTTGTGTGAATGTTGCTACAAAAACTCATCTGTCTTCCATGTGACTCCTGTGCTGTAGTCTGACTGCAGACTAGTTTGTGAATGTACACTGCTGGAAGTTTAAAAAATCCTAATTAATTATTCATGCACTGAATATTACCATACTTGTGTGGGTATTATTGGTACCCATGGGTGACCAGGCTGTAGTGCCACTGGCACAGGCACTGTTTAAAATCACTTTATTTGTCGTGTAAGAACTTGCCATACAAGGACGAACCAGGGCTGATGGTATACCAGAATTTAATCTGAAAGAAGGAAGTAGGAAATACCTCAAGCACTCTGGTGATGGAATCTCAGCTAATCTGTCTCAAATGGACCATGGAAATTTTTGGGGGTAACCAAAATATAAAAGTTAGAGGATATTTTGGTGTCAGATGCAGTCTGAAATAGAGAAGGTTCACTTACCACCTTTTTGCTACCCCTTCAGGATGCTGGGCACAGTATTTTACATGACTTCAACTCTTAGCTAGTTTCTGTGCCTCACTTTTGAGAGAGACTCCCATAGACTTTTTGATTTACATTCATTCTCCTTCCCTACCCCAAATAATAGAACTCACACAGAATGGTACTAGAAGTAGGAATTGCATTGTGTTGCTTATAAACCTACATAGATTGTGAAGGATATATTAAGATATTTTTGTTAAATAGCGTGAATGTGAGTTTTGCAAACAATTTAACAAAATACACTGTAAGAACAAAGAAATATTATAAAAATCAGGGAAAGTTAAGAAAAATCTCTGTGGTTTTTCAGGCCACAGGACAAGTAACAACATGTTAGTTTTGGTTTGTGTGCCTGATGTGTCAATACAACTACTAGGGGTTTGAGCTGCCTTACCAAGCCCCTGCTTGGGACTGCACATACTGTTACACTCTGATTTTCCCTCTCACATGATGCCAGCTTTCACTCTGAAGCTCGGTATTATTTTGTGCCATGTGTTAATTTCCTGCATGAATGCCTTATTTACCTTCATTTAGAGTATTCTGCAGGTGGAAACAGAACAGTGCTTACTGGCAATATTTTTGGTGGCAAAACACTGAAGGACAGCTCAGGGTCTTGCATAGCTCCAGGGTATCACCACTGTGAAAGCAATTTGGAGGTGTGATTTGCCATTAAGGAGGACTGGTTTCTTAAATACTGGTGCTTCATAGGACTAACCACAAATACGGAGTTTTGCAGTGTCTTTGAAAAGAACAGATCTAATAATTCCTGGTCTCCATTCAAAAGCCACTCAAGTCAGTGGGAGTCTTTCCTGGAATTTCAGCCAGTGTTTGATCTGGCTCTCAGGAACATTTCTTTTTGTTTGCAAGTGGTAAGAACAACTGAACTCCTGGGGGTGAAGTTACAGATTTATGTAGTAATTGAGTAGGGTTCTTTTACTAAATTGTTATTAGGTATTAGTAGCTCTTCCAGCTATTTTTTTTCTTTCCTTGTAAGATACAATTGTTACTGCACATTGCTCTGTTTTATGAGCATGATACATGTATCTATACAATTTATATTAGTTTTCCTATAAATCGGGTGCACTGACTTAAGTAGTTGTAGTTTTAGTGGGTATTCAACAAGGGCAGCTCAGTATGAAAATTCTTTAAGAGAACTTTACCCAGTGCATCAACCTTTGCAGAAGATCCATTCAGTACTGTACCATATAGAGGCATCATTCCTTTGCAGAGTTTCTAGTTGTTTTCCTTTGTTACTTGTGTAGGTTTTGATTTTCAAAGTTGTCTTCTGGGCACTTGCACTGTATATATGATTTTTCGATTGTCTTGGAGGTTTTCTATTTGCTTTGCTCTGCACTCATTGGGTCCTCTGTTAGTGAGCTTCCAAACAATGGAGATAGTGTTTTTGGAGTAGTAGGGGCCACATTTCTTCAGTTGCATTTAATAACTAAATACATGCCTAATTCGCTAGGCTGTTTGGGCAATGTACATTAAATTTTTAATTTTTCCATTTTCTCTTTCACTGTTCTCTTCAAGGGCTAATAAAACTGCTTTTCTGTGTTTAAAACTGTATTCAGCAGTGGAGAGGGTTTCATGTTTATGTCCGTGTGAGTTTATGCGCTTGTGGTATTGGCTGGTTATTAGAAATAAATATTCACGTGTATATGAATGCATGTATACCATAATTGTGAGAGAGTAGAAAAGAGATGTAGCTAGATGTACAGTATTTGTTCTTAAGCTTTTATGTTATGTGGTTCTTTTCCCTTCTCCTTCTAGGAGCACAGAAACATGGTTTGTGTTTGCTTTGAGGGTGAATACAGGGCCTGCTTAAATTGCAGCCACAAAAACCTCTTATTACCTTTTGTATTTCCAGAGCAAAAGTGCAAGAAAATTAAAAGCAGAAGGAAATACTTTTGAAATTAAGCTTATACAATAATAGTACTGTAATACATTTTAGCAGCCTAGAACTTGTTGCCATAAGATACCATATGAGTCAGAAGTTTAGCACAATTTCTGTGAACACTCAAGCTTCAGGGAACTTAACTTCTAAATTCAGATATAAGAAGCAACTTTACCTATTGAAAGATAATTCCATAATTGCTAATTTCATGGTTTCTTGCCCTTTTCTCTGATGCTGGTCACTGTCAGAAAGAGGGTATTGGACTAGATGAATTGGTCTGAATCACTATGACAATGGCTGTTACTGTGAGGAAATGATGATTTCTGCTTGTATCTTACCAATACGAGCACTTCTAACATGTATGCACTAGGCTGAGAAACATTCTGTGAAAACTGACAAACATTGTGTTGATTTTAGAATGCACAACTTTAACATGCAAACTGATCAGCCTGTTTTTTATTGGAGAAAAATTAAATAATGCTTTGTATCTTTTTAAAAGAAACATGATTCAGAGTTCGGCTTAAGCTAATGAAAGTTCAGAGTTACTAAATAGTGTAGAATACGGGATGGGTGGAGCGTTTCAGATGAGCAGCTTATGACCTTTACAGGAAAACAAACTTGAAATGTCTCCCAAATTTCAAGTTTTTATCACAATGATTTTAGGTCTATAACTTGGGCTTCTAGGCCATATGGTAATACAAATAATAAACTGTAATAACACAGATAAATATTCTATTTTTTCCTGTTTACACTTTTCCTAGCTTCAGTAGTAGCAGCAGAACTAACAGTCCTTTTAAAGTAGTGACTAGTGCACCAGAGTAGATATGCTTCACAGGAAACTTTCCTGCAGCAGGTTACACATAGGACTTTGGCTGCTTTTTTTTTTTATATTTTCTTCCTCTTCTGTGAAAACATTCTCCACTAGGTGTCCCAAGTACAAGGAATGTAAGATTTAATGTCTTCTAGTTTTAAACTTTGACTATTTTCCTCAAGTCAAGCATTCCTCATACTGCTACATTTGCTTACATTTTAAGAATTTATTGTATTCCTGACTAAGTACTTCTAGAAAATGGATAGCAAAAGCTAAAACAGACACAACATACTTTAAGTAATCTTCTTCTTAATTCCTGCCTTATATCCATTTAAAATTGATATCAAGGGTATCACCAAGGCGTCTATAAACACCTAGCTGCAGAAAGAATTTTGTTAGGTCTGTCCTTAAGACTTCAGGGAAAAAAAAATTCAAACCTTTTTTTAGAATACAAGCTGATCCCTCTGGTACATTTGAATCCAAGATAATTCTTGAAGTTTCCAGGAACTTGTGAGAAAGAGAACCTAATTTTTCAAAACTTTGCATAAGAATATGCGTCAAATCTGTAGATTGTTGAACATCCTGCATACTTCTGTGCTGTGGAGAAAAGAGCTTTCATTAATGAGGACTCATTGGAACCTGTAAAAATATTTGGCAAGGACCTTGAATTGTCACTGCAGATTCAAAGGCAGGAAACAACAAAATATACATATACTGTGTGCCATTTGTGGGGACAGAACAGACTGATGCAAATTCCTGCTGAGAGGAGCCAAGATGGTCAGATCTGCTTGGTCATAAAATTTATTCATTGGCAAGCTTGCAGTTTAGAATGTCAAATTATTAGGTCCTTCTGGCATGGTATGATTTTCTTAATTATAATAAGTTTACAGATTTTGTTGATGAGGTCACCACAGGAGCATAGAAAAGAATTTAAATCCTTAATTGCTGAGGGACAGTTAGCAGCAAGAGCACCTTTACAAACAGCTCTAGATGCTGCAGTTACCCTGTTACAGTCAGTGGAAATCTGTGTCGTAATGAGGCGCTGTCTTCTTGGCTCTGGAGTTCTGAGATCCCAGGAGCAGTGTAGTCATCAGAGGAGGATCTTCTGTTTGGATGATGCAAATTAGCTCTGCATGAAAAAGGGCAATGCCCTTCACACTTTGGAGGATTTATTAGCTTTTCCTTTCAGTGTGTATGTGGCTGCAGTAAAAGAGAACGGAATTTTGTGAGAGCTGGTCCATGGATAGGAAAAAAAATAGAGAGATTTCTTTGGGATGGCAGAAGACCCTAGTACCTGCTCAAGGTATTATGAAATACTCCATTTCTTATTGATTTAATCTAGTGACAATCCTGACAAGTCTGTTTTGAGTTACTATTTTGCCATGTTTATGGATTTGAGTCATTTTTCCTTTCCCTTCAAGCTACCTTTTCTCATTCTTGTTATTGAGATACTCAACAACATAGACTTCAAGGTCAGAGAACGTTGTAGGTTGCCTCATACCTGTCCCCAGCTGTTTTATCTTCTCCTTAGAATCCACTTTTCCCAGGAGCTGTTTGTAGAGGTAGTGAAACTCTGTGCTCTGCAAGAGGGGAGGAAGTTACTTATGAAAAAGGAAGAGTTTCTGTTCACACTGTTTCATGACTTTCCCTTACAAAGGAGGGCTTGAGAGCCCTCTCTACCTTCATTACCCTGTTTTAATTCAAAAAGACCTCCAGCACTTTGTTATATTCTCAGATGATAGTAAATACTTGACAGCATCTACAGGTCAATTTGCATTTTTTCATATGGCAGTCCTCCTAACTGTGTCTATGCTAGATAAGCAACATTACCTGAAAACATCTTACAGACACAATTTAGACATAGAGTTGGTAGTTCTCTCCTTATTTACTTCCAATACAAAGGTCCTGGCAAAGTAAAGACAAAGAAGATATTATTTTTAAAAAGACCATGATGACCTGTGTGGTTTAGGAGATGTAAGCCTTCATGATATTGTCTCTTTATATAATTGGTATAAGAACATAATGTCCATAGAAGGACAGATCTAAACTCTAAGTAGCCTGTAATGCTCTTTCCAACACCTTAACAGTACATATCTTGGAAACAGTGCAGTTAAAGACCAGCCATGTAGTGACACTTCCCCGGAATATTCTCAGCCTCCAGGAGCTGACCCTGAGACTACCTCAGTTGTTTAGAGCATGATGGCAATAACACCAAGGTTGTGGGTTCAATCCCTGTACGGGCCGTTCACTTAAGAGTTGGATTTGATGATCCTTGTGAGTCTTCTCCATCTAAGAATATTCTGTCATCTGAGTTATAAATCAGAGCTTCTTTATAGTTAATATGTCTACAGGGATTTCTTGAACTGGTAAAGGCTTTCCTGAAATTCCTGGAACTTTTTTCATTCATCCTGTTTTCTTATCCAAACCTTGAGTTCTTGCTAAAAAATGCATTCCTATAGATCTCATTTGTTTGCATAATTTCACTAATCATCTGATTAGGGAGACCCTAATCTCAGTGTATAGATGTTTCAGTCTTTATATATAAAAATTAAAAAAAAAAAAAAAACCTTCTAGATTTTCTGTCAGACTCCTAATTTGCTTGTTATGAAGTTTATCTAAAGATTACCTGCAAAATTTTCAGAGATTATAAGGCTATGTGTTAAAGTAACTGGGCCAGAACCTCAGGGTGATACAGTTCCATCAAGCTGGAACAAGAGCTTTTCCTGCCTCTTTTAGAGGCACTTCACTCACTGGCAGATTTATTTAAAGTTGTATGGACTATTAATTAGAGGAGTCTTCCACAATATGTACTCATTCTTTAAGAGTAGTATCTTGCAGTCTATTTTTAGGATAGCTCCAAATCCCCACAGTGTTTAGCTGAAGTCTCTACATTTAAGTCATTAAGCAAGCATTACAAACTCTGAATGAGGAAGAGAATCTATTTACAGAGCACCAGAAGTTCTTGTGCATTTGTTGTCCGTGACTTTATAATAATGCATACCGTATTGTGGCCAGCTTTTCTTTCCCTATATTACAAACCATGATGAAGATTGTGTTCTGCAATGGAGAAAGACCTGAATGTAGCTTTACCTTTCCTCTTCCAGGCACAGAAATCACAGTGCAACCTTTGCCAGCCATTGCAGCATGTTCTCTTACTGACACTTTGAAACCTGGGAGTACTTCATGGAGGCACATCATCCTTGGGATGAAGAGCAGACATGTCAAGAAGCTGTATTCAGCTTTTCTGTTAATCACTAAAGTCTATTTTGCTTTTAGTTGTGGGCATTTCTGTAGTGCTTACCAGCTCAGCTACTTTTGTGATTCTTTTGAATGTGTTTACACTTTGCTTGACTTTGAGAAAAGTGTAATTGTTTTCTCAGTTCTGGGAATCACTTATAGCTTCACATACAGAGGAGTAAGCAAAAACCGATATGTAAATTAACTGCTTGTTTTACCCCAAAGAAACCATATTTGGATAAAATATAATTCCGAGTGTTCTAATTTTGCTTAATGCTCTGCGGCAGTGGTTGGGAGAGTTAAATGATATAATCTTCAGTACTCATCAGAAGCTCTGGGCAAGGAATGAACATTTAATGGCTTATCAATCAGTGGCTGCCAAAGACCTTGCAAAGAAAAATGAATTTTTATTGGTTAATGTATATATTTCTTGAGAATTGTAACCCTCTGAACATAATATATTGTACTGAACAGGTGAGCAAAATACCAGCTAACACATTAAGACAAATCTGACACTGCACCATCTACATTTTTTGTAGAAAATATTTACAGCTTTTCTTTCTAAATAGGCTATATAAAACATCTGTATAAAGAATGACTCTAAAGTACTCCTGTGCAAATATGTGGCCGTGTCTAGCTAGGTCCTGATTTCAGCGTGACCGGGGTATGTAGGACTACCTTTCCCATCATTATTAGCAAAGTTTAAATACCTTCTTAAAGCCTGTGGCTCTGAGGAGGTTACTTTCCAAACTAGCTTCTGCAGCCAGTGCCATTCATGTCAAGACCTTGGTGCTTTGGGGCTGGGTTCATTGGCACTGCCTTCAGCCTGCTAGCAAAGCAGGATTTGGTTTGTCTGGGCTCAAACAGATCTGTCTTAACAGCTTTGTCACTATCATTTATAAGAGTGGAACTATCAAAATGACAATGTGTGGACCAGCTGCACCAAGTGTCTGGCAGAGAAGGTCACACTGCTTGTCCTTACAAGCACCAGCATCAGCTGAAGTTAGGACAGTCAAGTGAATTGCATCTACAACTGAGGGTATTGTCCCTTTACTAGGAGTGTCCTGGTTTAGGAACGGTACTCCCCAATTCAGTGCCCCCACACCATTTACTGGAAACAGCAATGAGATAAGAAAAAAAAACAGTAACAGCAGCAACACTAACGACAGAGGGTACAAGAAAAAAAATTATTCACATGGGGATAAAACCCCGATAACAGACAATGATGGGCAAGGCAAACGCTACATTTACAAGATAACTTTCTGCTTGCAGTTCATTTATATGAGAGAGATAATCAACTGGTCAGATTTAGATAGTCTCCAGTATCTTCACCCCACCAAAATGATAAAAAGTAAGGTTGCAAGAGAGTATTTGATCCCATCGATCAAATCCAATGCATCCAATATCTGAACTTCTTAAAAAACTTTTAATAAAACATTTTTCTAAAGACATGGTCAACATGTGAGTGTTCTTTAACACAAAATGTTTTAGAAGATGAACCTGGTGATTATAACAGCCGTTGTCAAGGTATAAGGAACTCTAATATGGCAGTACACTAGCTAGAATTTTTAAGAAATTAAACTGTTGTATTGAATTTCAGAATGAAATACCATGTAATAGAATAAAACCTATTACTCATTTTCACCTATTAGGTGATTTGGTTTATACAGATTAAGTACCACACTGAAAAAACATTCAGACACTTAAAAAAAAATTAATGAGAAGTTATGCCTCCCTAAATCATCACGTTCCTGTTTAATTTCATCATTTTCCTATCTTATTCTGATCCATTTCAGAATTTATAGTCATACCAGGTAAGGTAAGCCAGAGAGGTCACTGGAGACAGAAAACTTTTCTAAGTGTGGACACAGCTAATCAGGAACTCCAGCTTATTCCAAGATTTTCCTTAGGAATTAAGGATGGTGCAGCTCTGTATCACATTCAGCAGCTGTTATTTTGGAACTGACCATCCAAGACAAGTGGGATAAAATACCTACTTACACAGGGATGTGAAGACAAGATCATTTGGAACAAAGATGTTTCATGTTTCAAAAGAGGTAAATATTTCAAAAACAAGGAGGGAAAAAAGGCTGTGTTGAGGTAACCTTGTTGAAAATATTTGGAGCAATGAAGTTGTGTTAAAAGCATGGGTCTGATGTCTTAAGAAATATAGAGCCAGATATATGCACATCTGCACTTTCACAGTTCTGTTGCTTCAATTGCAGCTATCACTTTCCTCAATTGAAAATGCGTGTTGGTAATTGTAAATCCATATGTGATATTCTAGTGAAGAAAGACAAAGCTGGAAAAACTTAGTGCCATAACTCCACTGACTTGCCTTTAGTCTTATTTTCAGCAACTAAAGGAAATAAGTCTTAAAACTTTACATAAAGCTCTGCTGCTGTATATTGCTATTATTCCTGATTCATTAAACACTTTCTTGCTAAAACCAAACTTGTGGATTTGTGCAATGGTGCTGTAGTATCTGGAGTAGGATCCATTATTCTTTGAGTCAGTAAGTCCGTAAATATTAACTGTAACCTTTTGGCTCTTCAGCAAGAAGAACATCTGATTATAATAGATAAAGCAAGTAAGTGATTAGAAGCTTTTCTCCTACTTCGATTTAGGATTAATTTTCCTGGGTTAGTTTTGGTGTTTCTTCACCCCATATCAGCATAAGTAATTTGTAGCCAAATGTGAAGGCTTTAACTGACCTTTGTTCAGTGCCAGCAGAGGTAGGTGCACTGCTTGTGTGGAGAGTTGTTGCTTGGCTTATTTTGTACAGCTGTTAGCTCAGGTGTTTTGAGGAAAATCAGTTGATGGCTTAAAGTAGAGCTAGTTCATTCTCCTGAATCTGGAGGGGAAAAAAAAAAGTGTTGTGGAGAGGTATTCAAACAGTTTCAATCCTTGAGTGATTTAGTTTCATCATCATCGCAGAAACTAGACTGATTACCAGTCTGAGAGAAAACAGAATCAAAAGGCTTATATGATGCTTCCAGATGGACATGACTAAAAGCTTCAGCACACTCAGGTTAGTGAGTTTCTATGGGGGCATGAGAAAGGTGAGATTCAGCACGCATGGAAGGCTAACGCTGCAATGATTATAATGTCATGACTTTATAAAGATGTCTCAGTGGCCAAAGGTTTAAAAAAGTGCAGGTAGTTATTCACCTCTGGTAAGGGTGAGTGGTTTGTGTGGGTGGGTGGATTAAATTAAATTCCATTGCGAGTTATTCTTCTTTCCCTCTTCTGAAGATCTCTCTTATCATCTCAGGTCTGTTACTCAGAGTGTGTGGGATGATGGCTGGAGTAAAATTGCTTTTTTTCATCTGGATGTAGGAGGTTTACCACTGGATGCGGTTATTTTATGTGACTTTTTTTGTGGTAGAAAGTTGATGTATGGGAACAAAGAGAAGCCTGTTGAATCTCAAGGTAAATAGAGGATTAAGGACTTCAGTAGGCGTTATTGTTCAGTGCCATCTCCCCTACAGCCTTGTAGGGCTGATTTGCCACAGGGAGACTGTGTTAAATAACCTGGCGTGACAAAACCAGGATGTGAATGAAAATCTTGAGTAGTAATCGTTACTGGGGTTTTATCTTGTTATGCAAGTTGCTGTTTTGTTTGTATTATCTCTTAGTGATAAAGACTGGACTGGTACTCTGATCAGCTGAGTTGGACTAGTACTCTGATCTCTTGAGGCACGAAGGTATAGCAGCTCATAGCCCACACTGTAGTGGGAAATCGCGAATAATGGTTCTCAGAGTCTCAATTGCAAGAACTTTGATTCTCGACAGAGTGGTAGGAAACAGATGAATATAAGGCAAGAAGAAATATCGGTGAAGTATTATGTCCTAAAGAAAATTATAGATAATCTGTGCAAATGTGCAAGATTAGTGGTCTTTTCTTCTTGAAATACATCTTCTTTTCATCTCTCTCTTGTATGTGTACATATCATAAGGGTGACTTGTTTGCTTACATAGGGCTGTCTCCCCTGAAGCCAAAGGAAGAAGTTTCCTTGAGTAATAGAATTAAACCTTTGTTATATTGCATGGTCCGTGCACACTCAAATACTTAAGCGCTTTTGCATGAAGGTTTTTGTGTGATTTTTAATATAGAGGTGACATATTTTGAGGTTTGCTTTCAAATAGTCTGTTGCATATTTTAAATTATACTACATCGATGAATTAAGTTGTCAACTTGTTTTTGCAAGCAGCTTGACTATTTATGGTCAGAGTCTATTGTGAGAAGCCAGACCAGGCTTTGGATAATCATAGACCAGATTTGTTGGGCAGCCCAAACAATTTCTGCATATAGAAAAATATGTAAGAAATCACAGAATATCCTGAGTTGGAAGGGACCAACTAGGATCATTACAGTCCAACTCCTGGCTCTTCAAAGGCATCCCCAAGAGTCACACCATGTGCCTGAGAGTATTGTCCAAATGCTTCTTGAACTCTTGTCAGGCTGGTGCTGTGACCACTTCCCTGGGGAGCCTGTTCCAGTGCCCAGCCACCGTCTGGGTGAAGAACTTTTTTCTAATATCCAACCTAAACTGCCCCTGACACAACTGCAGGCCATTCCTTCAGGTCACCACAGAGAAGAGATCAGTTTCTGTCCCTACACTTCCCCTCACAAGAAAATTGTGGACAACTATGGGATCTCCCCTCAGTCTCCTCTTCTCCGCTTGGACAACCCAAGTGACCTCAGCCGCTCCTTGTATGGTTTCCCTTCTAGACTCTTCACCATCTTTGTAGCCCTCCCCTGGAGATCTCTAATAGCTTTACATAATTTTTTGTCTTGTGGCACCCAAAACTGCCCCCAGCACTCGAGGTGAGGCTGCCCCAGTGCAGAGCAGAGCAGGACAATCCCCTCCCTTGACCGGCTGGCGATGCTGTGCCTGATGCCCCCGAGGACATACTTGGCCCTCCTGGCTGCCAGGGCACTGCTGACTCATGTTCAACTTGCCGTCGACCAGGACCCCCAGGGCCCTTTCCATGGGGCTGCTCTCTGGTTTTTTGTTCCCCAGTCTGTACCTATTTCCAGGGTTGCCCCATCCCACGTCCCAAATCCGTCACTTGTTTTAACATCTGCTAATTTGAGTGTGCTTTAACAGTAAGGTATGTTTTGTTGATGATTCTACTGTAAAAAAATTCTTGCTTTCAATGTGAATTTGTGATATGCTTTACATGATCTTCGTTTCCTGTAAATGAACTGAAGAAGGGCACAGGACCTTAGTTGCATCAGAAGAAATCTTGTTCTCTGTTACTGGTTGGTTATATCTTCAAGTCCAAGTGAACCATGGGCTAGGTTTAAGTGGCAGGGAAGAGAGGAAACGTATAGTTGGAACTAAGATTTCACAGTGGGAGGAAGAAGACATCAATATAGAAATCCAGCAAGAGAATTCTAATCTATTAAGATGTGACCATGATGTTAGTTATTTGATGTAAGATGATAAGATTTTTAATTTTTAAGAAATTGCTCAAAGGCTAGTGTAATAAAAGCTCTTCTTTTAATAAGGAATCACTGGGTGAAATTCCTTGGCCAGTGTTCTGGAGCAGGTAACTCTAGTTAATCACACTTAGGGCCCACAGAACCAAATACTATCTTTCTTCCTTGGGTCCAAGCTAGTAAAAATATCCTTGCTGAGGATTTAGCACGTGAACAGTTGTGTACAGATTTATTGAAGCTATGATAGTTTTTACATAAAGCAGAGAAGTACAAGCACTGGACTTTGCATTACTGAATTCTATTGACCTAATACCTTTGTTGCTGGTGGTCTAGAAGGCGATTTAAAGAAATACTCCTATAGAAAGCTAAATGAAATAAAAATTTCCAGTTTTATGACAAATCTCTACATGTTCAGGAGGATAAAAAAATGCTTCTGATCAGAGTTTTAGAAACAATGGAATTTCTTTGAGAGAAGAAGAGATCAATTGAAATTTTTCATCCTGTACATTTAGTCCCTGACTTAATGCTCTCAATCAAGAAAAGTGGGTATTTTTTTTCCCCTAAATGAGCTCATTGGTGAAGGGAACATGATGGTCTCTCTAAAGTGCAAGATAATGTTAGAAAAAAATAAGTCAGCCACTGAAGAATAGCTGTGGAACAAAGAAAATGGGATCAAGTGTGGTTGGAAAGATGGTCTTGGTTAAGAACTTTGTTCTTTCTGTCTTGCTTAGATTTGTGAAATAGAAGCAGGTCTGCAAAATAGAAATTTACAGCATGATCTATGGTAAAATGTAGAGTACTGCATTTTGAGAACTTATTTTTCTGTGCTGGAACACAAAATTAAAATGCTAAAAGCCTTCAATATAAGGTGGCTCATCTGCTGATCAGTCATTCTAATGTAGCTCCACTGAAGTCAACTAGTGAAAATCAGTCTCCTGTTAATTTTTCAGACTGGGAGATGACTGGATTTTTTGGGTTTGTTTTGTGTATTGCAATACTTTTGAGAATGTACTGGTTACAGCTGGAGAACATTTTGCAGGACTCTGGAGTCAGTGTTCAATTAAAAAGATGTATTACGCATAAGAAACATGTAAGATTAAAGGGTTTTATTTTGGCCAAGTGAATTACTATAGTGCCATTTCAATCTGTAACAGTGTTTGCAATAGAAAAGAAAAATCTTTGGAGTTTTTTATGCTTCTGGAGACCAAAGCTTCAGGAGGCTTTATAGCAATACATGTTCCAAGATAAAACTGTATTTTTATAGCTAAGTTCTCGGAATGGGAACTGCCTAACTCTCTGAATTAATACTGTAGCTAAAGAACTATAAGAGACACGAGGAATAAAGTTCTTGGAAAATGAGGATGATTACCAGAGCTACCCTTCTTTGAGTGTGCATAGTCTTTAATCAGCCTTAGGATACATGCACTTTACAGTGTTATTCAGCCCATAATCATATACATTAGTATTTATAATCTGACAATAATGGAAGATTAGCTGTAACTGAGAACCATTCATTTTAGTTGTGACTCCATTCAAATGAAGGGAAAAGCATCTACCCTTCTAGGCTAGGACCGTGCTAGGTAGCAGCGTGGGCAGTTTCCCTAACGCTGCGGGTATTGTGGCTGTTTTCCATCTGATTGCTTCGTACTGCTCTTTGTCCAATTTTTGTACTTTACTGTAGTCACAAAGTGATTACACACATAAAGAGGAAAACAGGTAACATATTCTTGTGGGGTTTTTTGTATTTTTTTACTCTTTGCTTCCTGTGTAGGACCTGTTGAATAACTGTTGTCAGCACTTTGTTGCAGGCTGGGCGGATGTGCTTTCTGATGTCTGAAAAGAGAAAACCCTTGTGCTTTTTAGGGCCGATCGGAGGTGCCAGAAATACCAGAGAACTGATACTCAAATGTATTTAGGAAGTCAAAACCTAGTAAATATAATTACAAGTGCTTAAGCCCTTTTTTTAAATCTCAGCTTTGTGATTTGATGTTCTTCTCTCCAAAACGCTGTGTATGTGTGATGGAAGAGGAGGGTAAAGCATCCTCCTTGATATGAATGGGGAAATTGGCAGAATGGGAGCCTCTCTGATAACAACATGGTGAATTGAAGAGGCCATCCATCAACAGATGGAAGTAGAATTAGGGAGGTGGCAGCCTGCAGGAGAAGAGGGCAAGAAAGCAAAACTGCAGGCTCTGATACTTGATGTTTGATGCTTGAATTCCAGCATCAGCTGGAATTCTATGCATTGTCTTGTTCCAACTCCCTCCTCTAGTTAATTGCTTGAGGGCAAGAGACACCCAAAAGCAGATTAGCTCTCAGGACGAAAAATTTAGACAGAGTAGATTGTTTCATTCAAATCATTGCAAGTGCAAAACAAACCAGAAAATTCTGACAGTTTCAGTGCTGCTGTATTTCCCATATTATCTAAATCTTCATACTGTTTCTAGACTTCCTACTTTAGCCGCCTTTTCAGAGACAGTTGTGAGATGAACAGGCAGTCAAGATGAAAAATGGGAACATCAGTGTTTGTATGATGAATGTTTTGAGGAACTAGAATTAATTTCAGCCATAGTGTTTGCATCTGCTTGGACTATTTCTATTTACCAAACAATTAAATCTGTGATTCTCTTGCTGTTTCTACTTGGAGAGATGCTTGCGAAAGAATGCCTGAATGAGATCCCTCATAAATTTTTGCCCTGTTTCCTACTTGGTAGTTAAAAACACAAATATCCCTTTGTCTTTTGCTGCTATCACACTATACTCAGCCTGTTGCCTGGCTATACGGGAATTTTCAGTTGCAGTTTGGAGGAATTTATGGCCCATTGTGGGCACCAACAACATCAGATGAAACGGTTTGAAAGAACTGTGGAAAAAACTCTGAAGTTTCCTCAACATCCCTGACATCAATTTTAATTTCTCATATTTATTGCCTGTAAGCCTCTTGCTGGCTGAGAAAAAGAGGGTATTGTCTCTCATCAACAGCAGGACTGTTTGCCAGCCCTTTGACTCAATAGGAGAATTTTGAGCTTTTGCAAAATTTGCAGTTGAGCAGATGGACAGCACACAGGAGGCCAAAATGACACAAAGGGAGCCCTTGGTTTGTAGAGCACAGTCTGGATCTGTCTCTGGATTATCAGCTTTGTGCCCTCTGCAAACAAGGCTGATACAAAAAAAGAGCACAGGACTGAGACTGAAAAAAAATACTGTGATGTGTAAGAGCACAAAATGTAGGTCAAGACTTTTAAACATCCTCCCTAGGTCTTCAAGTTGGATAGGGAATGTGAAAATTTTAAGACTTATACACAAGAAGCTTTGCTGTGCTTTCTTACTCAGCACATGCCTTGCAGTTAGTAAACACACAGATAGCTTTTGAATTGTTTCCACCAAAAAATGTCGAGGCACATCACTGTGACCTTGCAAAACATAGGGTTCCTTTCTAATCCAGCTTCACTCAAGATTTTCTGAGCAGAAAGCACTAGCATGTGCAATCTTGCTCAGACTTCACGTGGTGACCCTGAAAAAATGATTAATGAAAGAGGGTAGCCTTTCCTCTTCAGAATTAGGAATAGAAAATAAGTTAATTCATGGGAAAGGGAAGGAAAAGGAAAAAAGAAGAAAAAATTAAGAAGCACACTGAGGCTTAAGAACTCATTTGGTCGTCTCCCTCCTCAAAGGCTTCTTCCTTTTTTGGAGGCTGAGGTATTGGCACTTGACCCACAGGACTTTAAAGGAGAAACTCATGACAGATTGTTCCCAAAGGATTTCTTTGATACTGTAGTCAAATAGTCATAAAAATTACAGAGCTGCTGCTGGAAAAGCGGGGGCAGGGTAGGAAATAAGCTGAAAAAGGAGAAAAGCTAATAGTAAGAAGGAGTCTGATTCTTTCCACTTAGGACAAGACATGTAGATAAATTCAGAGGTCCTAGAAGGAAAACTCTGAAATGTCAATGATGTGGCAATGAAAAAAACCCCACCCAACCAAATCCACTGATTTTACTAAAGCATTGCTCTTCTGGTGTAATATATTAAAATAAATTTAAAAATTAAGGATTCAATTAACAGTAAATTCTGTCTCTCCCTAGCAGTAACTCCCCACTTCATATTCTTCTGGAGATAAGACCTTGGCAGTGGCCTTGGCAGTGAAGTCTTAACCCTGACCCTCAGTGATCTGGTTTCTGTAGCTCTAGAAAGTCAAGGTCCTTGGGGAAATATATATGTCAAAAGGAAAACAAAAAGTTTTATGTAACAATAAAATAATATCTAAAACATGATGTTTTCTTTCTTTCAGCCCAATCATGTAATGCATGATTACTGAAACACCAGGCAGATATTAGCCCCAAGGGGACAGAGACTGGGAAATACAGTCATCTTTTTTCCCCCTTTCTGTGTTATGGAGAGGCTCCCCAGGAGGAGAAATTGTCTTGCTTTAAGTCAACATGAAATGTCATTTTTACTCAGCAAAAGGCAAGCATGCCCAAAACTGAAATGAGATTGCCTACACAGAAATTAATGAGCTTTGTTTTAACATGATACGCATTTTACCAGTGAAATGACTTACCATTATTACATCATCAATTGAACCAGATCTGCCAGTAAAATTTCTAGTTCACGTATAGAGAGTACCCAAGTCTCTGTCCCGAGGACTCAAAATAGGATTAATCTCAAGTAATTCTAGATATCTACAACGTGGAGATTTGTCTGCAACAGCTGATTATTAAAAGTTTAGAAAATGAAAATAATTAATTGGAATGCAATTTGATGTATTTGGTTATTGTATTTTTTAAATTTGTATTTTATATCCGTATTTTATTTTATTTTTAATTGTATTTGATTGTAATTTGATTAAATGAATTTTTGCCAGATAGTACCTGTTTCTCTCCCTGATCTCAAAAAAAAACAAAACCCCAAAACAGCAAACCAACCCAAAACCTAGGGTGAGCATCTCAAATGCAGTCAACTACAATAACCTACAAAATAGGCTTGTTAAATTGATGTGTTTCTGAGATTGAAGTCAGTTAAGTTCCTTACTGATGCAGAGTAAAAGATAGCTGCTCCCAAGTTTGTTTTGAGGAACATAAACTTTCATTTTGGGCACCACAAGGACAGGCATTCAAGGTTCAGTGTGGTTGGAATACAAAATCTGTGCCCCGAAGTACTTCTAGTGTAAGACAGCAGTCTTATCAATGCACACCCAGCTTGGTATTTTGTGTTGTTGGGATTTAATGGATGTTTTACTTCTTTGGTCAGCAAAAGTTTTCTTAAGAGCTTACTTCCCAAGTTGCTTGAGCTAAATGTACTGTTACATTTTCCAAGCCAGTTTCATTCTGAGAAACATTCAGTAATGCTTTTGCTGGCTTCTTGATATGGCCACATGTTTCTCAAGCAGATGTTTGTATGCTGGAAATACTAATTTAAATTGATTATCAAATCACTTCTCCTTCACAGAATATTGGGTACAAGTGTGTTACTGTAGCAGGAAATTAGTCAACATTTGGGTTGAAGAACCTGAAGTACTGTTTCAACACGTAGTGTTAAATCCTCAGCAGCAGTAACACTGCATTACTTGGCACTTGGAACCTTTGGGTTAGGGCCAATGCCTGATTGTGATCTGTACAATACATTATACATCCTAAAAGTTATAGGAAACGAAGTGACTGCATGATCTATAATTCTTCCTAAAAGTATTTGTGAAAGCTTTGTAAGCTGCTATGGCAATTAAAATAGCCTGTAGGTTTATTAGCTGAAATTAAGTTTGTGTGAACTAGGGTTCCATTCCAGACTTCTGGTTTGTTGCTCATAAACTTCTGTAATATTTTCCTCCTCGTTCTGACTTTTTCCAGTCATCTTTCTTGCCTGAATGTGGTTCTGGTGGTGTTTTATTGTGGACTTTTAGCAACAATAACAGTTCTACCATTTTTTAGTGTATGAAAGCTAGAGGAAAAAGCCTTTCCTCTTCAGCGACTTATTTGTGCTTAAATGTTCCTCTAGTCAATGAAGTGGGAGATAGAAAGCTAAAATAGCCCCTACTGTGGAAAAGTGGATTTTTTTTTCTGGTGAAAACTGGATTTAGTTTGAGCAGATGAGGAGGAAACTGCAAAAATACACACATGCAGTTTTTGTGTATTTTAAATAACCATTTTAATGTGATTTTTATCTCAGAATACACTCAAATAACTGTGGGTATTAACCAAGGACTTTGCAATGGAAAAGCTGTCAGTTTTATATCCCAAACAGCACACACAAATACTGAGCTATTGCCTACAGCTTACAGCATTGCTTTTTCCTTACAGCATTTCCGTAGCTCTTATTTTATCAGTGTCAAATAGATCACTACATTTTCAATATGTAGCTGTTCCACATTAACCCTGAATGTAATCAGGCAACTAAACTTTGTACAAGAGGGTAAACTAATATCCATGACAACATATCTAATTTTTGTGAGTTTACGTGTACATAGTTCTTTTCATGCTAGAAAACAAACTTTATTTAATTTTTCTAGGCTTCAAATGCAACTTTTTGTTAGATTTTCCCCCAGAAAAATATTGCAGGTTTCACAGCATCTCTAAATCATAGAGTGGCTTGGGTTGGAAGGGGCCTTAGAGATCATCCAGTTCCACCCCCCTGCCATCACAGGAACACATTTCACTAGATCAGGTTGCTTGGAGCCCCATCCAACCTGGCCTTAAACACTTTCAGGGATGTGGAATCTACAGCTTGTCTGGGCAACCTCCAGCACCACCACCCTCACAGTAAAGAATTTCTTCCTAATAGCTAATCTAAACCTACGCTCAGTTTGAACTCATTCCCCCTTGTCCTGTCACTAAATGCTCTTGTAAATACTCTCTCTCCATCTTTATTGTAGCCTCCCTTCAGGTACTGGAAGGACCTAGGTCACCCCATAGCCTTTTCTTTTCCAGAGTGAACAGCTCCAACTCTTTCCTCATAGGAGTGGTTCTCCATCCCTCTGATCGGCTTGGTGGCTCCCTTCCAGACTCTCCAACAGGTCCATGTCCTTCCTGTGCTGAGGTCTCCAGACCTGGACACAGCACTCTGTCTCGTGAGAGCTGAGTGGAGGTGCAGAATCACTCCCTCAACCTGCTGGTCACGCTGCTTTTGATGCAGCCCAGGATACTGTTGGCTTTTTGGGCCAATGGCAGCAAGATTGCAGAAATTCATATGATTGATGTGAATTCAATCCCTGTACCAGCGTTCTTGAAATTTTAGCTCTTTGGTGTCATGGGAATGGTAGTGGAAAGGTTAGTCAGTTGTTGAAATGAATATAGTGCTATTAGAAGATACACACTGATGTTCTGGGAGCTGGTGTTTTTTCTTTTGTGCAGTACACTGATAAAAGATTTATTTGTTATGTACTTAAAAATCTATGTTATGAAAAGTTAGAGTTTCAAAATGAGTTTTGTACAACCATGGTTAATGTTCTGTATTTGAGATTCTGGGTCTGTGATCAATGGCTTGTTTTTGAAACTGAAATATGAAAGCTGAATTAGTGAAAGAAGCGTTTATCATGTCTGTCTTGGGCTTCTGATTCTGTCCTGTGGTTTCTGAGAGAACCTATGACAGTAACATGATTGCTTCTTTCTAAAATGCAATAAATTTCTGTAAATCACACTGAAACTTGTGTTCAGTGTAAAAAAAAAAAAAAGGTGAAATACCTTTTTATCTATTACCCAGCTCTTTTAATAATAAGGTTGTTTTTCAAGAATGGGAGGAGGCAAGGCAATGGAAGTGGAAAAGGCCCAAAATGTTCTCTAGAAAGAGATGGGTGTGTCACATGGCAATATCCATCTTTATTGACCTACAAGTGAATGCCCCTTGTCTCTCATTAACTTCAAGAGGAAATTGAAATATTTCCAAATGCCACCAGAAATAAAGAATATGAATTGGTTGATACAGTATTTTGAAGAATAGAGTTCAAAGCTGTTAATGAGCTGTAGTGGCTGCCTTCTCTAAGAAAGACAAGTTGCTTTAATCAGAAAGGTCATGCATGTCAGATAGCATTATTGTTTCCTGTGTTCGCTTGACTCTACTTCAGTCTGGGGGAATTAAGATTTCAATGAACATTATTAATACTTAAGACACATGTCTGGAGATGTGGATGCTTCTGCGTGCAGGTCTGCCAAAATTTCACTTTTGATTTATTGGCATTGCTGTTAAGTACTGCTTAAATACAACCAGCTTAAATGTGTCACCGAAACCCCTAGAGTAATGCAAGTATTAAATTTATAGAACAGAAAATAGCTTAGGGATTGGTGAAGCACAGCTAGATCCACCTTGGACTTGAAAGCTAGGAGTGCTTTCATCATCCCTAAGGTTTAAGTGATAGAGTCATATTTCTTAGATCTACGGGAAAGAAACTTGAAGAGTTGTGATTCACTTATGTTGAGACTCAATTAATTTGGGAATTATCTGTAGATAGCAATTCCCTGCAGGTGGTCAGGCTGTCCTAGAGTTTGTACTTGTTTGGTGATCCAGGGCGTTAGATAGGCATCTGTTTGGAGGGGGTGCTCCAAAGACACTCTAAATACAGACTTTACTCCTTTTCTCTCCCCCCTGTTACATTCATCATTTTTGTGAATCTGCAAGCTGTGTTAGGGCTGGCCAGTATTAGTCACTGCATAAAAAATTATTGGAAATAATAAGGAAATTATGAAAATTTAAAAAGTGTTTTCAATGGTTTTTCGTAATGGGACCTCCCAAATAGCAAAAAGCTGCATGTGGGGCAGTTCAAGATACTATCTTTATTTTTTGTCATATTTGGGAGTTTTTTTTATGACTGTAATTTTATTATATGTGTGTATGCAGGAAAAAGGATATGTTCATCCATTAGGAGCTCACAAAACTGGTTTTGCCCCCAAAATGGAAAAAAAACCTGTGAAATGAGGGAAAAAACCCCACCACTGTTCATTGATCCTGAAAGTGTTTTGTGGATTGTATCCTGATGAGCATTTCACCAGTGCAGGCCTCCTTCCTGCAAACTCCTCTAGCCAGAGCAGGAGGACATCTGTCAGGTTCCACAGGAATCCCTGTCCTAGCAGAAACAGTAGTGTTGCTGTCTGAATTCTCTTGACCTGCAGTGAGGCTAGACTGTGTAAAAAGTCCTTTATCACAGCTTGAGTGAAAAGGAAGCATAGTCATCTTGTGTCTGTTATTTCTGTATAGGTACTGGGAAGAAAAAAGGACAGAAAAATGAAGTGGAAATATATTTAGCTCATTGTTACTTCTGTAAACCTTTTTATTGGACTGAGGTCAAGATTCTGCTACAGGAAAGGTTGATAAAGGCTAACATGGGAAATGATTGCTTTCAGAAATTGCATGTCAATCTTGCCATATTGTTTCTTTTCATTATCTGGGAAAGGCTGTACTTTGGGTTTTTTGTTTGTTTGTTTTTTTCCTTAATATTTACATTGGCTATGTTTTGTCCACTTTGGTTCACTTCAGTGAAAACTGGAGGTTTCTTTGCTTTTTTATTTTTTTTTTAATCCTAAGATTTATTCTGCTCCCCCACCTAAGCCCCTTCTTTAAGTCCAGTGAAAGTTGGTTATTTTTAACTCAACTCTTGAAACTCAGGTTATAGAATCCAGTTTCGTGGTTTAGAAAGTGAGATGACTGTCCAGACACCCAAGTTTTGAACAGGGTCAGTGCAGCTGCATAGGAGGAGTGTATGGATGCACACTAAGAGCTTATTAGGATACATTAAAATTATGTAATCTTTACCTGTGGGAACTATTGTGCCAAAGTGAGCATCTAGAAATCACTGAACTTCCGTTCAACATCCCTTTTTAAATAAAAAAACCCACACCAATCAGCTCTTTTTTGCTGTAGCTTTTTTCCATGTGTGAACTCTCATCCGCATCCATTTTAAGGTATTCTCAAATATGTTTGGATGCACATCCTCCTTTTAAAATTCTCTTCTTACCTGAGCAGTTTGCAGCTCTAATGAAGGTCTATATTCTCTATACAAGTTTTCATCTCTTTTCATCTTCCTCAAGAAGGATGGGGAAGTAGCTGTGCAGCCACTAATTACTGAGCGATTAAAATAGACTTCTTGGTAAGGAAGGAACCTCAGTACTACTTTTTCAAGCCAAAACTGATAAAGAAGCTAGCACCAAATACTCCTTTTTGGATGGCCAAGAGGTAACGCCAAAATTGAATGTGCTACTATCTCAACACAAGGGCAGCTATAGGATGTGACAACTCTGATTATGTTGAAAAGCCAACAGGGTTTTAGCATCTGCCAGCTCATTCCTGTTTGTGATGTGACAGATATCTTCACCAAAGGAAAGCTAGAAATACCTACATTAACAGTACCCAAGTCTCTCTCTCCCTAATTGATTTTTGATGCTGAAGAAAAGGAGTCATACCAGCAAGGATGGTTATAGGTTAACTTTTGGAAGGTGAAACGTTATATTATACTGGCAGAGTGAAAACTTGAAGTTTCCCAGCATAAATGCTTTAGCTGATGAAGGAAAAAGAAATAATCATAAACTTCTTCCTCATGATAGCTTATGAAAGACTGGCCTGGCTTAAATGCTTAATGAAGGAGAAGACTAAAGCTTAGAAATAGTACCACTTTTCTTCTTTTATTTCATGAAGAGAAAAGAAAATCATAAACCTCTTCCTCATGATATCTTATGCAAGAGTGGCCTGGTTTAAATGCTTAATGAAGGAGAAGACTAAAGCTTAGAAATAGTACCACTTTTCTTCTTTTATTTCATGAAGAGAAAAGAAAATCATAAACCTCTTCCTCATGATATCTTATGCAAGAGTGGCCTGGTTTAAATGCTTAATGAAGGAGAAGACTGAAGATTAAAAATAGTGAAACTTTTCTTTTTTTCCTTTTCCTTTACTTGTGCTGTTTTTTATAGAGGTATGGTGATTAAATGAGGGCACACTATCCAATAGAATTTCAAACCTTTGCAAGAGAGGTGCCAAAATGTCACTGTTAAATTTCTGTAGCCTTCTATTGTGGCAAGACAGATAGGAGCAAAAGCAGCATTTTACGAGTTACCTAAGAACATCCCTCAGGGCACCTGAGGTGCTACGAGTCAGATTAGACTTGTCCCAGAAATCAAAACTCTGAACTTGAATGGGTGTTAGCACAAGTATTAATCTTGTACCTGTAGAACAGAAGAAGGAATGTGATAATTTAAAATATAATTGTACTCTCATGTCCTCTGCCTTCAGTGCAGGTATTATTAATAATACATAAGTGCTTATTCTATTCAACTATGATCTGCTAGATTCGAAGCTTAAATAGTTACCTTTTTAGATTTCCTCTGATGTCTGTAATTGTGTTATACAAGTTGTGCTTTATTACAGTAAAAAAGTGATAATAATATTAACAACAATAATAATTCTGTAAACAAAAGCCTTAATAATATTTCCTACCCAATCAGCCTTAAGCTACATTTGCATCCATCTTGTTGCTCTTATCCCTCCGACATGTCCAGAGCAGCCTTAGTGCAGATGTGGTACTAAGGTTGCTGCTAGAGACCTGAGCATTGGGAGCTCTTGGTGTTTTGCTTGCCCTCTAGTGGCATTGGAAAGGCTGGGGGTTACACTGCTGACATCCCTGATCCGGGGATGTTCAACCAACGAAGAGGCAAACCCAAGTGATTTTGTTAGGAGAGCATCTTCTTTCTGCCTTGCATTTGAAATTTGAATGTCAGGTACAGGATATAGTTTGAATTCAAAGAGCTTTCTTCTCCTGCCTGCATCCAAGAAAATGCTTTGACTGCAAGGGGGAAAGCCGTTCTTCCAAATGAAGTTACTGTTTTCAGGGATGCTCAACACATTTAAGACAGAAAATTGCAATTGAAAGAGATATGAGGATTGTCTCATTCTTGTGTTACTAGAAGACTTCTTTAATTTCATAAACGACAAAATTTTGTTGACATTTTTCCTTCTGTGATTTCTATAGAATAATGTCAATTACAATCCATTAGCTGTCTTTTAATTTAAAGACATGATGAAATTGCAGTTTCATCTCAGCAAATTTCCTTAGCTGAGTCACAGAAGAAATAAACATTTGTTGATATGCTTTGATGTAGTATCCTTTTTCTTGAAATCATATTTTGATACATTTGATAGCTGTAAGTGTCTTCTGCCACACACAATTAAAACTTTCTGTCTACAGTGAGATAGTTACACTCCAATTCCTAGAAAAATGATCAAAATGCCAATTCAGATTGTGATTATGCAGGAAATTCATCTGCACAATAATGCCTTCCATTCATTGCTCTTTGGCACTAGATGCAGTTTATCACTGTTAACATATACTGCTAACTATTGTTATGCTTCACTTAACNGGCCATCAAGGACCCACCACATGACTCATAGACTTATCTCATCCCATTGTGGGATGCTCTGCCCAGGAGGGAGGAGCCAGGTGTTCCCACCTGGATATAACCTGGCCTTGGAAGTGCCTGAGCTAGCCCTGTCTACTGGGTTACCAGAGGGCAAGAGCTACCACTGGACCTTCAGCTGGAGACCAGACCTTCACAAGATCACCGCTTGAACTGAACTACTTCAGTTGGACTGCTACCACCACCCTAACAGGGTGTCAGACCAACACAAGTTCTTAGAAAATCAACTATGTGGAGATTGTCCTTTCTCAGACCAGCACAGATTGTGGTCTGTGCATGTGTAAGACACACTCTTAAGGACCTTTCTTCAAATAAATGTGTCTCAATTTCAAGATATTTTCAGCCCATTTTCTCTCTGCAAGTACAAAACCTCCAAGCTGTGCCCACTCTTGCAGCCACTCAGGTTGTTTTTTTAGGATGGATGCTATGATTGTGTCTATATTCAAAATAATTTCTTGGTCTTTGGAATGAGAGCATGTATTTCATTAAAATGTTTACACATTTTCAGGTGCTGCTTTTGCCTGAACAGCTAGCATTCTCCAATATTTGTGTTTATGTGTATGCAGAGATCAGGAGATGAGGTACTTGGATGAACATTCCCAGTGAGCAGTTTGCATGCAGTCACCTGTTCAAGTAAACCAGGACTTTTTGGGTAGGTTCCTCTGTGCCAATAATTCCTTGAGTATTTGTACCCAGGGTCAGAAGTGACAGCAGACTGTCTGCATTTATCTAGCAAAGAATTGTTGCATCTTTTTTAGTCACCAACAACAGCCTACCTGGTTCTCCTGAACCATGAAATCTTCAGTCACTTGTCAGCTTCTATGTTACCATGAGGTTGTACAGGAGTAACTCCTTCGGATAACTTGTTCTAGCAAGGGGAATTAATTTTTATCCTGAGTAAAGGCTGGATTGTTCCTAGGGAATACACATACAAAGCAGTACTAAACACTTTGTTTTTAGCTGCTTTCATCAGATCACCTCTCTTTCTGAGTAGGAGGTGATGTTTACCTGTGAAATCAAGTGTTATCACAAACCCAGCTTCTCCTGTAATCTGGGGAACTAATACGGAAATTCAATGGATTTGCGTGTTTTGTTTTGTTTTCCAAGGCTATTGTATGATTGATTCATGAATAAAAATTCATTTACACGCTATACTGTTAAATTAGTTTTTGGAAAGAACAGAAATAAAAGTGTGGAAATATGCTTTATGGTATTGCATATCCTGAAGCTCTTTTCCTCAGCAGTATAGTATTCGCTTTTGTCCCTGATTTTCAGATAGTTCACCTTTTATTGTGTAAGACGTAATGCTGAGTAACACAATACTGAGAAGAGTGAAGAGATTGGTATGTAGAAACTGAAAAGCCAAACTAGAATTTTTCATAATGGCTTTTTTACTACTTCTGTCATCGTCTGAGGAATATTTTTCCTCAGGAAAAAAAAGGCTTTTTTCAGCTTAGTTAAAGGGAGATACCTTTTGTAAAGTTTTACTGCCAGCCCAAGCAGCCCTTTTCATTGCTGTACTTGCACCACTGGCAGCATCTTCTTGGCTACCTAGAGTTGGCATGTCTGCATGAGCTGTAACTGCATATTCATTACTGTGTTGAAGTATTCTCGAACAGTCAGATCATTGGAAAATTACATCTTGTTTTTGTAACTCCCGGTACAGGGACTTCTCAGTATTAGGCAAGTGTATGGAAAAGCATGCATTTCCTAATAGTAAAAAATGTATAGCAGAGCTTCTAACTGAGTTTACTACCTTCAAGCAAGTAGTTTTCATAAAATGTTTCATATGGCATCCTGGCCTGTATCAAAAATCGTGTAGCCATCTAATCCATCAGGACTAGAGGAGTGATTGTCCTCCAGGACTTGGCACTGCATCTTGAGTATTGTGCCCTGTTCTGGGCCCCTCAATACAAGAAAGATATTGAGGTGCTGGAGTGAGTCCAGAGAAGGGCAACAGGGCTGGTGAAGAGTCTAGAGAGTAAGTTTTATGAAGAGCGCCTGAGGGAGCTGGAGTTGTTTAGCCTGGAGAAAAGAAAGCTCGAGAGTGACCTTATTGCTCTCTACAACTGCCTAAAAGGAGGTTGTAACCAGGTAGGGACCGGTCTCTTCTCCCAGATAACTAGACAACTTGATAGGACAAGAGGAAATGGTCTCAAGGTGTGCCAGGGAAGGTTCAAGTTCAACACGGTGAAGAATTTCTTCACTGAAAGGGTTGTCAGGCACTGGAATGGGAAGTGGTGAAGTTGCCATCCCTGAATGTGTTCAAGAAACGACTGGATGTGGCACTTGGCACTTTTTTTGGTTGACATGGTGGTGTTCAGTCAAAGGTTGGACTCAATGGTCTTGGAGTTCTTTACCAACCTTAATGATTCTATATAAATCCACTTTACTGGAGGCTTTGAAGTTGGCATGTGATTCACTGGTATCCATGTATAATTTATGTGGGTTTTTTCTGTGGTACAAATGTCATTGTCTTAGATTCATTCTTCTGCTTAGGGGTTGACCTCTTTAATGTCAGTAGTAGACATATGAATAGAATCATGGTGATCCTAGGCTGTTTACATCTTTTCATGGCAAATCAATTCCAACTGGCAACAGAACCTCCAATCACGACAAGAGGAAGGTGAAGATAGACTGAGTCTGCTTAGAATAAATACCCCAGCCATAAAAATATGTACATGATTCTAGAAACTAATAACTCTCTGTCAAAGGAGAGCCTAGGAAGGAGGGCATGGATGAGTGTGGAGAGACTGCTTAGAAACAAGTAATGGTTTATGGGGAATGTCAAACTGCACTTAGCTGTCAAAGCTCGTCACTTCATCCTGCAGTGGACAGCACTACTAGAGTTTGCACTTGTGGGGGGAATTGTGCTCTTTCCTTTGAAGAAACATAGGAAAGCATCACATCCAGTGAAAGTGAGCCTTACAGGATGCATATGACTGTCATGCTGGTTATAAATAAAATACAACCTAGAGGAAGGTAACCTGTTAATACTCAAATACCAGGAAATGTTGTGCTGGAGATGCTCAGGGGGATGGTCAGAAGGATTAAGTTCAGCCTAGTGAGCTGAATCTCTCTAGATTGCCCACTTGTTGCAATTTATATTAGTAGGCAAAAGGCAGCCTTCTGTGATTATCTTCCATCTTGTCTGGGAAGTCTTTTAACAGATAACACACAGAAACCAAGAAAGGAGATGACTGGTAACCTGCATTAACATGGACAGCTTCCAGTGCTGCTTGCTGCTTGGGCATCAAAACTCTTAGAGGATTTTCAGCCAAGGCTTCTGACAAATAGGTAACAAACACCTTTCCTGTAGAAACAGGTTATTTCTTCATGGCGCCCCGGAGCTCCTTTTCATACCTTGCTGGCATTGCTGTCATGCATTGCCATCGCCACTGCAGCAGCTTTGAACGCAAATGGACAAGAAGCCTAGTTAAGTAACCAACAAAAAAACCAACAAAAAAACAAAAACCCCAAAAAACAAACCCAAAAAACCCCCAAGGAAGACGGTCTCTGTAATACCTACTGAATAGTGTGATTTGGTGGGAGTAAGCTCCTACTTGTGTTGTTTCCAGTAGTCAGTGTACAGATATATTGATAGATGGAGATTTTTCTGAGAAGTAAAATACTTATTTAAAACATTTCAAGCGGACCATGACATTAAGTACAGCATATTATCAGCCCTGTGGGAAGTTCTTTTGACCCTTTAGGTAAACCTAAAGTGTCTGTTATTTCTGTGTCAATTTATATGGCATGACACCTGACTGCTTTGCAAGTTTGGAATAATTTTAAATATTTCCCTGAACAGGTTTCTTTTGATTTTTATAGCTTTGGTCACAGTGTGTGTTCTGAGCACAATGAAGCAGAGAAGTAGAGGGAATTTTGTTTTCATAAGTGGTCTCTACAAGCCGTTATTAAAAAAATGCTTAACAGAATGGCTTTTATTATTTTTTTTCTTTATGGGAAAAATAGATTTAATTTATGGTTATATATTTACCTCACATCTTAAAATCTGCATAGTAAGATGGGTTTCTTTTTTTTGTTTTTCTGCTAGGATTGAGAGTTTAGTCACTTTTAAGACTTGAAAGCATTTCAGTTCGTGAAGTGTAAATAATGTTAGTGTGTTCACACCCACGACATTTAAATAGGTTTAACAGCCACACCATCCAAACTCTAGATACGTAATAATGAGACTTCACATAATTCTCTTTGTCTGCCATCTGATTCTGCATTACCAGGGAAGTCTTGTTTTCTTCCCTCAAGAAAGAAGATGTGGGCTTTGAGCATTTATTTTGGTATGTTAAACTAAATTCTCCCATCATCAGTTAGTGCAGGACTTAGAACCTCACAGGAGTTATTAACATAAACCAAAGGAGAGAGGTGAAGATGAGTGGTCTTATTTTGATCTTTCTTTTTAAAATAACAAATGAAGCAAGGCTTCAAAGCGGAAAACCAATGCTGAAGTAACTTGAGGCTGGGCTGTTCACAGAAACTGCTAGCTGGTAGTCTGAGCCATTAGCAGTTAACCAGATTGAAAATCTACGTCATGTGATAATCCCATTAGAAGTGCATGAAAAAGCTTGTAGGCACAAAATTTGAAAGGCTGCAAACCAAAACAACAACCTCTTCCTGATGGTAGTGGAATTCATGAGGGAAGCACTACTACATCTACATTTCCTTCACACTTATTTAGAAGGTAGTAGCTTGCTAGTTTGGCTTTTGTCCTCTTATCCATGTTTGGGTAAGATTTGAAGTGTAATTCAATATGCTTAAAAAACCAAAATCAACAACAAAGATTTCCTAGAAAATAACAATAGAACTGATGGTGGCATTTGTTGTCCCTTCCAAATGTCAAGATATTCAATAATACACACCCTGAGAAATCAAGGAGTATAAATTGGGGGGAAGTAGCAGAACAGACAGTTTCTACAAGGCATTAAGGACAGATCCACAAAATGGCCTAACTGAGGTGGGAACATAAACGTCCTCTGAACACAGTATCTGCAACAGCTTTAGAGAGCCAGCTAGTATCTCTGAGCTCTGGCAAGCCATTAGCTGAAAGGACAACTGCATGCATTTTTAATGTGCCTCATTTGGATCCTTCACATCCTGATCAGTGTTTGTGACTCCTTGAAAACACTTTGTAAAGATGTTATGGTATTTTGTTTAAGAACATTATTTCTGTTTGGAGAGAAGCCACTGAATAGAATGAGAATGTTGTTCAGACCTTTTTAACATGTTGCAGGTAATGGAAGGGGTCCAAACTGGCATCTTCAAGAAGTATGCAGATACCTCTGCATGAACCTTACCTTGAAAATAATGTCTTTCATGGTGCAGTTTACAGATGTGTATGTGTATGCAGATATAAACATTCTGGGGTTTTTTTGTTGAATGCCTTTGTCATGGACATGTTATTTTCGAAGACTTTGTAGTGATGGGGCTGAGTTGCATAAGTGCAACCTGTTTTTTATAATCTGTACATCTTTAGAAATGAGATAATAGCAACGTCTGAATATATTTATAGTACTTTGACAGAATCTCAATCCTGCTGAAGTAAATAGAAATTTAGAAAGATTACAGTAGTATCAAAATTTTACTTTTAATTATCAGTACTTACAGTTTGTTCACACAATACTTTCCCTGTATAGATTAGTAATATCTTGCTGCCTCAAAAGCCTTCATTCAATTATATCTAGGAGAGGAGAGTTCCCTAGAGCAGCTGATATGTGATGAGCTCTTTTATAGAAGCTGACCAGTGTTGCCAAGGATTTCACTTATGCTGCCAGGTCTGATTTTTAAAAGGGCTCAGAACTCAGTGTGATAATCATGTTAATATTTGGTGTTGAAATTGAGCTGAACATATCTGAGAATCTTGGCCCAGGTTTGAGTTGCAAACTGTCTTGTGAATTGTACAGGTGAGAAAACTACCAAGTGAGAGGAATGATCTTTGGAAACTAATGAAATGAAACATTCAGTAAGAAGCAAAAATACCTTTACTGCCCAATTAAAAGGTTTTACTTAAAAATAATCTTTTTCCAATTGAAGTTAATATTAAGAAAATAGAATAATTCTTCACAAGTGAAAATATTTTCTATATCTAGCATTTAGTTTAATAATAGTTTTATTTTCATACAGGCAAGAGACATGAAATCCCATCCAGATAAAGTGAAAGGGAATCTCTTTAAGGTTTTGTAGGATACCGGGATGCTTTGCTTTCTCTCTTCAGCTTGGGCTTTGCTGAAAAACACAAAGAGGAGAGTGCTTGTTTTCTTATTTTGTTTTGTTTTTTTAAAGCCTTATTTCCTGGAATGTGTAAGATAAGGAGAAATCAAACTAGTCTGAAAGACAAAATATAAAATTGCTTTTGATCTATTCCAATAACAGCTTTCTTTTCCAGGAAATTGCATGCTCTTGAATGTTGAATCAGTGAAACCTAAACATGTATGGATACCTGTATATTCACTCAAATTACTCAAGTGGTTACTCAGGTACTAAATGAAAAGGAGAACATAAAATATTCCAGGCTGGAAGGTTAAAATATTAATGAATCATGAGTTCAACATCATGAGAGGTCTAAAAATACCTTTTATATATATTTTATTCAGGTTCTGCTAACAGGATTTTTGGTAGAAAGTCAATTTCCCTCTAGCTCTTGGTGCTCTTGAAGTAACTATGAACATACATGTAATTATATACTATCATCACAAAGCAGCATCATACTTAAACCAATAAAAAATATTTGCTTTAGGTTCCTGTTCCAAATATGTGGGTAATTGTGGAAACTTCCACAGTATAAAATATACTTGGGAGTGATGAGTTGGACATGTAGTGTTGAAACTTTTGTTATTACTTAGGATTTTGTTTTTGCAAGAAGCACAGTTGTTGTGAGAGAACAGAGGAATAACACTAAGGGTGTCTATTGGAAAGGGTTGACAGCCACTGCAGTTTTATACTGAATATGAATTCACAAACCCACTGCAGATGAGAAGGTGCATTCAGTTGGATTATAAATAGACTGTAGTTAGCTTTGAAATGCATCCATTTTATTCTGAGCTTCCAGAAAAGTCCTACAGATATGCAGCTACAGTGAGAGCTCTAATGTTGGTAATAAAGAGAAAATGACAAGAGTTTTATTTGGAGTCTTCTGACAGATGTAGAAGAAAAAGAAATCCATATGTTGTTGTGGCGCCTTTTTTTTCACCCCTGCAAACAATGAAGGAGTAGATTAAAAAACTTTCCATTCTCAGGAAACAGATCCTTGTTCCCAGAGGAATGTGCTCGATGTGACTGGAAATGTGTACAGTTCATGAGCCCTTTTCTTCACTCTTCCTTTCTTGTGCTCAGATGCAGCAATCCCAGTGTAATCCAGAAGAAGCCAGGTGCTGTTCTTTCTTGTGGTCTGAGGGAGGTGGGATGGCAAGACCTCTTTTCCTTTTGTCAGCAGAGCACTCCAGTAGCTCAAGGTGATACTCACCCGAACACACTGGTCAGTGCAGCATTTTTGTGGTGCCAGCAGTTAAGTCAGTGCTGTGTGCTGCCCAGCCCAAATTAGTAAACTTTGTCTTGTAGGGGATGACTTGGATCCAAGTGTTAGCCGAGTCTCTGTTTAGAGTGTCTGTGGAGTTGATATCAAAAGACTACTGAACAGTGTAGCCCTGTCCTAGGAGGAGCAGAAGTGTGTCAAATTAAGGCATGCTACTCTTTGTGTATTAAATAATAATTCTCTGTGATCTCCTCTGGTTACCACCTGAAGCAGAAAAACATTTCTTCAGCCTTCTTTTAAGTACATACTTTAGTGACTGGATAAAGAGTCTGTTCTTCTAATACGTATCTCAAATGTGGGAAGTTTTGAATTCAGATGGTCATTTTTAGCTTTTTAGGATGTGGCTGAAAGTCCCATCACCAAACATGAGAAATGGTAATGTGTGTGTTTTGCTGCTAAACAAAATCAGAGCACAGTCCTGTTGATTCCCCAAGTAATTTGATGCTGCATCAGGAGACAGATGGTAATGATAAAGCAGTGGAGAGCTGAGAGTCTTCAGCTTGTGTCAGCAGCATGATGGTCTCCAGTTTTGGACTCTATCTAACCATGAACTATTTTTAGACGGAGCATAAGGATGAAAGGCAATGCAATTATTGCCTTTGCATGGAGTGCAGAGGTCTTTAGCATTTGCACAATTTATTTTCTACACAGTATGATGGGTTTCCTCAATATCCATACATGAGTGCTTGCACACTCTGGGATTTATCTTTGCACAGTTAAGAGAGAAAATGAACACAATATACAGCTTGGTATTGCAGGTAGTTTGCAATGGAACAGAGAAAGGATCAGTTTGCGCAAATCTGGTGGCCAGCCAAGGTCCTTCAGCTGATGTGGAGGACTTTCAGGTAGCAGGTGAGCTGGTGTATTCCTAGGTAGACACTGCCTGATAAACCCTGAATCTTGTGGGCTTTGTGCAGTGCTGATATAATCACTTAGGCATAAACTAAAAACAGGCATGTGTTTAATCTGTAAAAAGGAGAGACTAGTGCTGTTCCTTCTAAGAACGTACATACTGTTTAACTGATGCCATGAGAGCTATTCACCCCTTGACATGATCCTTTTTATAGCTTCCGTGCTGCTATGGGCTTCCATCATAAAGTAACTAAATAAACTATTTAATTTGCTATAAGTTCTTTTGTGTTCATATGTTCCTTTTTGTTTGTCCAAAGCAAACTGCAAAATTTGCAGTTCTCTGGGTCATAAAACCTCACATCAGTATATGAATCCGATTATGAGCATTGTTAGAAACAAACTAACATGAAACATTACAAAACTAATACCAAAAAAATCCTAGCAATATCATCTATGTTCTGTTACCTCACACCGCTGAGCAATTCTGAGCAATTTTCCTACTCTTCCTCAAACTTCCAGGCACTGTATTTTTTTTTCCAGGAAGTTAGATCTCCATTCTTTCTGGATGTTTATCAGTCTCTCTTCTGGTGCCTGTCTCTCTGCCTGTCTTGTTCATAACAGATGCCAGTGCTGTGAATTTTTTAAGGCAACTGCAGCCATTGTAGTTGATGAAATGTTTTGGGACAGTATCAACTCTCTCATACTAAAGAAAGAATATGGTCTTCGGTTTTCTTATCTAAAACCACTGAAAACAAAAAACATACTGTTGTTGCAAAATATTCTACCAGTCTGTGCAAAAGGTCATACTAGCTTGGGAGCATGTTTCTTGTGATTATTTCCCCAAATTAACATTTTCTTTTATGTACTCATCTTCCAGTGTGACTGCTCTAATGCCATTGTGCCACTGCTGAGTGTAGTGCACGTTTACGTAACAGCCTCCCTTGTTGAGTTTACTTTGGAAGTTAGACAAAAAAAAAGTTATATGTAAATCAAGCACATTTGTCACTGAGAGACAATAAGCATAGACCATAATGACACCACTTTTATGGCCACATTTCAAAGCACAAATACACTTCATCTCTTTGATCCCTTTGTTCTAATGCTCCAAATAAATGTTAGCCACTGAATGAGATTCTGTAATGCCACATGTAAGTTTTTTTTTTTTAATCAAGGACCTAAGAATCTTTTTCCATTGAATAAAAATAGTAACAATTTGACAAGGAGGACTGGAGCTTTAAGATTTTTTTTCCCATTGTTGCAGTAATTAATTGCAGTGGGGCATCAAAGAATTTCTATTGTGCAGTTTGCAAAGAACTCTGTTGTCACTCAAAACAAGTACTGAATCCATATATTTACACTGCAATAGCTAACATATCATGATGATACATATTTTCTCTGTAAAAATGTTTACTTAGCTTTAGAAAACCTTCTCTCCTTCTAGGAAAAATATCCTCTATTTTGGTGGTCTTTCTTTGATAGCATGAACAGCAAGATATTTGAAAGGAAGTGGATGTCCAGGGTGGGATTGAGAGTTAACAAGTCTAGTAGTGAGATATTTTACTGGGATCTTGGGGCTCATACTAATGAACCTTAGACACTTTCTATGTTATCCAAACACTGCATGGTGCAAAATCCAACTGCTCTGACTACTTGGAGTATTTCTCTTCTCGGTGTGTGACTTTTGAAGAATATTTTGTATTTCCTGTAATTTCCTCTCCCCTGCGTGCATTTCCTTTTTGCTTGTACAAGTGAAGCAACAGTTGACTTGACTCCACTCAAGCACTTTTTTTGGCCTTTTCAAGCAAACAGTCTCCCATCACATCTGTAGAGAAACTTTGGGACGGAGTCTGTAAAACAGAGAAAAGCCAAACCAAAACTGTAAGTGTGTAGTAACTTGTTTGAATATGCTACATCAGAAATAGAATTCAAATTAAAGGCTGGCTTACAGATGCATTGACTCTACTTAGCATCCATCATGTGCTATTTGTCTATTATGTGTGTATAGATGCATATTTCTTAGGTAGGTACTATACTTAGTTTTATTTTAGTGGTGTTAATTCTCAAAATATCTCTATTTAAAACTAAGACATCCCTTTGAAGAAGTTTCTGTTCTTTATTTTACACCTCTGCTCACACTTTTCCACCCAGTCCAGCCCCCAACCAAGAAAAATCTAACATGCGCAAGGCTTGTGAGTGTTTCTCTTTCGTGTCCTGTTTCTCTTCTTTTAAAGATGGAAAACTGAGATATGGAGAAAAGTTAAGCTGTTGGCCAGCAGGGAAAAATACAGAGCAATGCTGCACTGAATTTTGCATGGTAATGTTGCATGATTTGACAGTGTTGTTACCTATTGGGTAGTCAAGGCATCATCAACACCCTTTGATAAAAAGGCTTGAATCTGTTTTTGGTTTTTTTCCCACTCTCTCCGTTCATTGACCCAAACATGCCCTCCACAATGTTGTTTACCCTTTCTTTGGCTTAGGATAAGTGTAACAGCTTCAGCAGGAAGCTGAAGCCCTCCAGAAGTACCTGTTTATAGAAACTTTTAAGTGTGCATATGCTTATCTACTCCTGAGCATGCTTATCTTTAAACGTGTAAGTTGCTTAAAGTGATGTTTGCTTTGAAGAAGGCTGTTTCTGTAATTTGTCTATTTTATACTGTTTATTGTATCATCTGTCCTCTGCCTTTGCCTCATAACCTCTTGTGATTCCTATCATTACTATGATTAGCCCAGGAAGGGATGTCTTCCCTGAATATTTTTACATGGTTTATGAGTTTGTAAAGACTGAGGGTTTTAGCTACCTTTGCTTGCTTTGTGTTTTATCTGATGGAATTCATGTATGATGGAAAAGCTAGGTGATCCAGTCTGTTCACTGGCTCTTCCTTGTGCTCTGGTATCAGAGGATAATTTTATGCTGGCTGTATTAATGTACAATTAACCTGACTGTACTTATTCAAAAAGCAGTTGTGATATTTTTAACCTAAAATGCTTATATATTGTAATCATTGAGTTATCTGAGACTATGACAGAAATGCCTGATCAAAGCATTAAGGATGTGTTCAGGAATGCTCTTTGTATTTTCAAGTAATAGGAATGTTCTTTCTATTTTTAAGTAATATGGATGCTCCTGCTAGAAAGAGCCCAGCCAGAACTTCCTTACGCAGAAATGGCTAGCAGTTAGAAGGAGGATCTGATTTATGTTGGGAACCAAATTTTGCATGGAGTCACTGAAGAAGAGTAATGAAAACCCCTTCCTTTTCTCCAACCCCTGCTGTGCTTTCTGCGAAGCTAAGAGCAATAAAATATTTTAAAGCTGTCCTCAGACACCCTCATTTGCTTTGGAAAGCTTTTATTGGTAAGTGCCTGCTGGCAGATACTGTAGTTTTGCAGGCTGAGTTCAGTGTACCATAGTAGACTGAGCAGCACCCTGCATGTATGATAGATCACCTTGGTGCTAGTCAGCCTGTCTCATAAGCTGAAGCGTTTTACTGGTTGATTTCATAGTTCATTAAAAGACTTGCATTTTCCTCCAACATCTGAGTGGCAAATAAAAATACCAGTGGGTTGCAGAGACTGTGCTGCTAAGTAGTTCTAGCCTAACTGGCCATGCCTCTAGTAAGCAGTAAAATTGTTAACTGTGACAGCACCATTATTAGTAATGTCTCATTCATCTTGTATCCACGTTCCTTGAATTGAACTGCTTTTTCTTATGCCTATTATTTAACACAGTTTTAAATTATTCCCTAAAAAAGAAAAATGAATGGATTTAATTCATCTCCTTATGAAAAGTTCTGATGCTCTGTCTTCAAACAATTATGTCCTCAAAATTTAGACGGAAAATAAAACTGAATTGTTTACTTATTTCCTAAAGGGATTCTTATGCAAGGCTTGATTTACCTTGATTAACATAGCAATTTACCACACATTTCAAAAAGTGATGCTAGTATTTGCAGCTCAAAATAGAGATACCTTATAATTCCTGACTGTATTCAACACTGTTCAGGCTGCAAATGCTGTTTAATTTTTGGAGATACAATAGGATCTCATTTCAAATATGTTTTAATAATAAATAACCAGTGAAGTGATTTAGTGTTAAAGCTTTTTTAAGTCTTTTCCTTTTTTGCCATCACTTTCTTGGCTAGCCCCTTTAAAATGCATTTTTATCCAAGCAGTATGAGGCTTATGAGGTAAATATAATTTCCTCCTTTTTCTCGGAAATGTTTAGGGTTAAAATCAAATGGTATAGGCAAAATGTTGGCTTCATGATGTTAAATAAAAGCAGTAAATGCTTTTTCAAAAACCTGAAAGCAGAAGTAAGAGCCTAAAGCAGACCTTTTAGCTTTGTTTTTCAGTAAGAATAAGGGAGATTTGGTTTTATTTTTTGTTATCTTCCTTGGGGAAAAACCTTCTAAAATGGCTTCCAGAGATCATAAAAACAAGTGTTGCTGGTATAAAATTATAGAATTAAATAGCAGTGATATTTTTTTTCTTGTTTGTAACAATTCTACTTCTCCATCTAGCACTTATGAAAGATTAACTGAGAGTGTGGTTACAGTGTTTGCCAGGGATCATGCCTGTAGTAAATGCTCTTTCACTTCAAGGTTTTGAAAATTTTTTCTGCAAATATGAAGGATCTATGTGCTTGTTTTCAAGAACAAACCATTGACCATCCCTGGAGGTTGTGCAAGACATGCAAGATATGGTGTGATTCCGAGTCCATCAAGGTTAGGATTTTTTACACAAACTACTAGGGAAATAGTTTGTTGTGTCCTAGGGCTACTCTCCTTTCTGAACTTTTTCCTTTTACACTAAACAAACAAAGTTTGGTGGAAGCAGGTGTACGTGAACTGAGGAGAACATTGCCAGCAGGTTAGGACATAATGGCAGAAGATGGGATGGTAATTCCTCTGCCTTCCTACCCCAACACCAGCGCTCCCATCAACCCAAAAAAGGAAAAAACACCAAAAAACCAAACAAAAAACAAAAGCAAAGCCAAAAACCTCCAACCTGCTAACCAAACAAAAATCCACTTAACAGATAAAAATTAGGATATTCATTTTGAGGTTTAAAAGGAAGAGAAGAAAGAAGTGGACACTCCTGCAGTCTTGTTTCCCGATATTTTCCCTTTTTTTTTTTTTGCCTGTTGTTTTGTTTTTGAGAGAATATAGAAACGTCTTTTTTAGAAACACAAGCTGTCATGACACTAGGTACATTTTAATGGGTCATTCATTTTCAGAGGCACCAGCCCTTCCACTGTGTATGTGACTGCCATAGAAATAAGGTAGCCTGCTAAGCTACTGGGTGTCAGGGAGATTTGATGCAGTAGGGGCTGGGTGTGTTTTAGGACCAGGTACAGTAGTGCTTCTTCACTTGTCTTTAAGTCGTATCTGTACATGCATGGGCAGCAGTAATGATCAGGAGCCAAAAAACCCCGCTTGGTCTCTTTGCTTTTGCTTCTTTAGCGTTGGTTTGCTTAATAATTTCTACTCTGCAAACTTTCATAGGGGCAAAAAAGTGAGATTAACACAACCACCCTGCTATCTATGGATAGTACATTTTGAAATCCAGCCCATTAGAAAGATTAGGGAAATACTGGGCTATATGCTTTACAACAGCTTAATCTGTGAGTAGTGTATCAGGTTTTTCTGGGGAAAACGCAGTGACAACCAATGAAGCAATTTCTGCAGGAATTAAAAATTGTCTTAAGGTAGGAGTTGAAGTACATTTCCTAAATGAATGTAAAAGCAGGTATGAGACTGAAACATGTAGAGCTCTATAGGAGAGTCAGTTGTATTAGCAGCAGAGTAACTTCAGCCTTTTTTTTTTCTTTTCCCCCAGTGTTTACACTGTTAGGGGCAGATCTTGTGAAGCAAAGCTTTACTGAGTGTGTTAAGGCTGGGTATGGAAGTTCCATTTAGATCCTGTAATGCTTTTAAGATTAAACAACCTTTTAAAATGTTTAAGACCCAGCCTGGCAGGGATTGCAGCTGGGTGCTTGGGGTAGTGGCAAGATCATGGTGCTCTTGTGAGATCTGAAAGATATGCCAGAAGGAAGCCAGCATCCAACCAGAACATCACAGCAGAAAAATAAAATAGCAAACTGCCATAACTTTTATTGCTTAGAAAAGATAACACAGCATAGAGATTCTGTAAGTAATTGGCAGACATGCATGGTTACAGTGGTTAAATAGTTAAAAAATATGGGCAATGCACTGTTTCTTAGACATTCTTGGACAGTTTTTTGTTTCTTCCTACTGTTGCATATAATGAACTTGATTTTTTCAGATTAGATATGAAAATATGTTTTTAAAGTATCCAGAGATAGCACTGCTGTGGATTCAAAGTGTAGGTAGAATTAGAGATTTTTTGTTCATGTTTATCGTTAAAATGCTGTATTGAAATATGTGGATTTTGTGATAGAGGATGAAACATCTTGTCATAACACCTTTTCATAGACTGTAATTATTTTATGAAATTCCCTGTTGCTTCAGTGTATGCTGGATCAGGCTCATAGTAAATAAACTTGGAAAAAGATCTATAAAAGCAGTCAAACGCATAATTTTTCTTTTTAAAAAGAAAAAAATACTTTTAAAAAACTGGGCTTTTTTTGTTTAAGCTTTGGTTGTCTTGTTGTTTTTTTTTTTTCCACTTCAGTATTAAACAGGGATTAGCATACATTCCTTTGAATAAAGAACTTAGAAAAAAATCCCTCAAAAAATTGCTGCCCTGTCCTATTTTTATTCTATAGTTTGCTACTTCCACTTTAATTCATCTAATTTTATTACTACATTGAATGTTAAGAGAAAAGTAGGTTTTTATGGTGCCATCCCGATTCATTAAACTGTATCTCATAGTTCACTGTCAATATAGAAAACTTAAAGCTGTTCCTGGGGTTATTTTGTCTTTTTATATGCTCTTAAAATAGTCTCTCTGCAGTTAAGAGTTTTTCTTCTAGAGCTCAGTTGGAGCCACCTGCCTAGCAGATAAAGTGCATTTCCTTAGGCTCAAAGGCAGCTTCTGGTAGACTGCAGCCAGACCTCATTTCTTATAATTTTTTCAACTTAATTTTTTCTGATGTTTCTCCATATCATGATTTTTCTCATTAACTCCTCTCCTAATGGTACCACACCACCTGAGGTGCTTCAACACTTCATTTCTACTTGGGCTGTGTATTCTGGGTCAGTGATGCAGGTTGATTCCCATTCATCACTAGCACAGTATAATGCATTCCTGAACAAATCCTCTACTTTCCTAATGTACCAAATTACTGAAACCAATTTTGGCCGCCTCTTCACATTTCTTAGGTTGATCAGTGACTGTTGAAGCCTCATTTTGGCTTTATGGAGCAGCAGACCTTCCTGCCTGTCTGATTTTATACAGGCAAACTAAACTGCAGAGGAGCAACCCAGGTGCCTAAGCAGGGGCACCAGAGGAATACACAACATATAATCTAAGACATCTGGGCAGATAGGCTGTGTGATTAATGGAAGACACTTCAGGATTAGCAGTTGGATAACACTCAGGATACTTTAAAGCACTAGATACATGTTTTTAGGCTCTCAAATCACTCCCCAGAATTCCTGCTCTGAAAGAAAGTGTTATTGCAGTTAAACAAAACCAAAACCACTCAGTCCAAAATACACATTTGATTATTTTTTTAAATTCAGTTATTTTAATGATCATAGCTGCAATGCCTTTTCTAATTGCAATTTATAAACTTGACAAATGTGTCTGTGTGTGGTTAAGTCTTCTGAAAAATCACAAGAAATATTAGAGATATGGTGAAAGAATTTAACATACAGAATGTTAGAAAAGAGCCCATTGGTTCTAGTTAACATGGAAGAAAAACTTTTAATGCTGTCATTCTTTCTGAATATGCTGTGGTCCTGCACTGGAGGAGGGTAAAGTATTATTTTTAAAATATACACACTCATACACTTTAAGCCTTACTTCTCTTTAGACTCCCTGCAGCCTGAGGAGTTAAATAGCACTGTACCAGTCTTAGAGAATTTAATTTTCTGGTCTTTGTACTGCTAGACTATTTTAATTTCCTGATAGTACCAAAATATAGGCACTTTGAAATTTCAGGTTTCATTTTCCTGAATTTGTGAACGTATTTTTTGTAGAATCCAGGCTTTCAGAGGGAATCTTTTTTTTTTTTTCATAAAAGAAGATCCTAATCTTGAAGGGAGAGGGGTGGGGGAATGAATATTGACTTGTATTAATGTTGGAAATAAAGTAAGGCTGAAGCATAATTTTCTTTCAGTGAAGCAATGAAAACGAGAAGAGATGCTTAGAAAATGCTAATGAAGGACTCAATTATGAAGAAACTGCAGAACTCAAAGCACCCAGGAAATTGCCTCTTATTCATATTGCAATGAAACACATTTGGTCCTATTGGGTAATTTTTTTTTTTTTCTCATGAGCCAAAGACATCATTTTTTC
Organism: Rhagologus leucostigma; assembly: GCA_013397725.1. NCBI lineage: Eukaryota > Metazoa > Chordata > Aves > Passeriformes > Rhagologus > Rhagologus leucostigma. The sequence continues at coordinate 2,046,677 of VZTD01004681.1, read as the reverse complement.
AACTATTTCATAGCCTTGACTCCCACACACAGCTGCACTGGTATTTGGGGTTGGATGTGCAGGAATAAGCATCACTGTGGCAAATATCTCATCTTTGCCAAGCATGGTTAAAAAAAGGAGAAGAACCTGGTGTATCTCAGGAGTACAAGGAAAATAAGTCGGAAGAGTTGGATGCGCAGTGCCTTCTGTGCTCAAGGTTTTGTGTAAGAGTGCTGTTTACCCTTATATGTTGTTTCATCTGTTCTGCTTAATGGAGAGATTACACAAAAAAAAAAAGTGAAGCCTTATGCTCCTTGGAATGAGGTTTTTGTCAGTGAAGTGACATTTCTGTGTTGGAAAAAGCCCAGTAACGATGGCAATTAACTGATACCTCTATTCTGAGTGTTTTCACATCCTAGCTTGAAATAAAACAGCATTTAAAAAGCATGAAGCTACTAATGGTAACTCTAGGTATGTTCACGGCATATTCTTGATGAGAGCAGAGCTCTTGTCCTTTGTTTTTACTATAGTTCCAGGCAAAGACATCTGAAGAGATTTGGTTAATTTAGCGACCGGTGTTACCTCACACTTGTTCCATTTATGGGCTAGATGAAGAGCTGTTTGCTAGTGGCTCTATCGTTAATAACAAACACAAGCCCACAGAAGAAAGAAACTTCTAAATTATTAACTGCCTGATCAGCAGCTCAGTTGGGAATTCTACGAGGTCATGAATGCTGACAGGTTGTCAGGGAAACAGGAATAGCAACCAACTGCCTAGGTTGGAAGATGAAGTCTTTTTACATAGTTTCAGTGTCTAATAGCTGAGCTGTGTTTGCAAATGGAAAACACAGTAATATTTTTCATTCAATACAGGCAACTTGAAGAATCACAGAACAGTTGGGGTTGGAAGTAACCTCTGGAGACCATCTAGTCCAAATACCTGCTCAAGCAGGTTCACCTAGAGCAGGTTGCACAGGATCACTTCCAGGCAAGTTTTGAATATCTCCAGAAAAGGAGACTCCCCAACCACTCTTTGCAGCCTTAGACAATTAAGGTTTTAATTTAGAATCTTGATCTATGGGTTTCTGGTGTGATTCATGAGAAACTACTTGGATTTTCATAATTCTCTCCCTCCCTCATCTTTTTTCCTGTTCTAACCATTCATTAAAACCATATATGAATATTCCTTTGAGATCTTGGCAATTTGAAAGCAATTAATAGTGCTGTGAAGCCCACTTTAGCTTCCCAAGTATGGTGAGCCAAAATTCAAAGTGGTTCAGGTATCACAATTTCTGCTTAGACTTTTATTTAGTCTGGCTCCTTTGCTAGCCATATGCCCTTCAACCAGTAATAGGTACTTCCAATGGCTGAGGCAGTTTCCTTTTGTTCTGGATCATAAAACAACCACCTGGAAAGGCAAGTTGAGAATCATAGGCAGGAAAAAATAAGCTGTGTTTGACTGGGAGTTAAAGTAAGATTCAGTCTATGATTTGGAGAAATGGGGTTGTGATTGGCAGGAGGACTTTCCTGCCTTCATTAGCACTTAGGCTGTAGAAAGTTGTGAAGTGGATTCTATGGCTCTGAAATTCTCAAATCTCTCAGTGACATGCTCATTATGAATGATTGCTGGTCCACAAGGCTTACCTGTTCTCCTGAGTATTTGTTTATCTGGAAACCATCCTGCTGGAAGAGGGCTAAAACAACTGTTACAAAAGAATATTTCTATTTCAAAACTTTCTCTGTTAGAATAACTGGTCACTCTTTGTCTGTTTGTTGCCTCCTTCTTAGAGCGTATGCTAGCACTGGTTAGCAAAAGTAGGCAAAGGTTTTTCACTCATTGGGTTGTAGTAAGGATGCCTGGTTTACTGTAGTGTCACTCATTTGACCTGTGACTGGACATGTAGAGAGTAAGAGAGTACATGACCATCAGTGTGACTATAAATCACTATTCATCAAATATTAAAAGATCTATTATTTAGCAACCAATCTCTTGAAGTTTTTGTGCTAAATAAGAGCAATTGTGCCATTGAACATTTATTAATACAGTTATAGTTCTCAAATCTCAGAGTAATCAAGATTTTCTGGAACAGTTTGCAAGAAAAACAACTGATGGGAAGCCTGGAATCAAAGGGTATGTAATAACCTTTGACCAGAGAAATATCAAAGATGAGACTTTAAAGTTTTAGCTGTCTTCAGAATTTCAGATTTAACCATGTTACAGCAGGCCCTTATGGTATCTGAATCCGGGTTTTCCTGAACTGTGATCACTGTAGATAGAATTATCAAAGTATTTTTTCTCTTCCTTATTCTTTTACAAAATTTTGTACCAGTCTGATATTCTTGGAGTGGACAGATTAAAATTCATGGACAGATTAAAATAGAAAGTATGTCCATAGTGCTGATCTTTACCATTCAAATGCACAATAGAGAAAAGTATACATTGATGTTGGGAGTATTCCAAGTCACTGCTTCTCTTTTGTCACCCCTTTACGTACTTCCTTTACAGTGCTTGAATGGTTGAGCTTGCCATCAGCATAATTCTGCTGGATTCCTAGGTCTTAGTGTTGCCCCAGCAATGGAGAACAACTTGACTTGTTTCACTCACCTGGTTGTCCAGAGCCACTTTATACTTACTGAAGGGAAACAAGCACAAGGAAGCAGTTTGTTCCGTCCCGCAGTATAAATGCCTGCTTTTGGTGCAAGTCTGCTGACTTCACGGAAATGCACATTTCCTTCCATCAGCTCAGATAACTGAAGTGTTTAAATCTATGTCTGGGCAGATTAAATGCACCAAAATGACGAAGTGTAGGTAAAGTTATAGCTTTTATTTGGATAGGAAAATAAAACATTTCTCAATCAGACTCTCTCAGATCCTAAAGAATTTTCTTGTGGGTTAGAAAGCTTGAATAAAATTAATATTCCAGGTAGCAATCTACTCTTTTGTGTAACAGAAATTTCCTTTGGTTTGTATTGTGATATGTACTTTACTGGGTCCACATTCAGCTGAGTTTCTTTTTTGTTTAGTTTTTGGGGTTTTGTTTGTTTGCTGGTTTATGTTCTAAACAAACTTACTCTGCCCACAGTCACTAGAGAAAATTTTACTTTCTTGCCTAGACTTCTAGAATTGTCTTCTTCTAGAAAAAAGTGTACTTCCTTACTTTTCTTTCTTAAATGTGGGAACAACTTCCCTCTTACATTTATAAGAAGATTTAAAAAAAATCTACAGCTCTTTTTGCTCTTATTTTTGTTTGGTTCTTTTACAAGCAAATCTTTTTCAAGTGTAATGCAAATAAAATAAACTCTCTACATTTCCTGTTAGTAAAATGGGGAAGCAAAACTATGCCCCATAGTATTCAGGATCATCAAATCCATTTTTTTCTCTATTTCAAAGTAGTGGTTTTTTAACTGCTAATGAAAGCATTATAAAGATTGGCTTCTGAAAGGGGGAATAAAGCTTTCATTTTTTTCCTCTCATATTCTCTCTACCATCAGTTTATGGTTCAGAAACACAACCATTTTGCTCTACAGGACTAAATTAATTTGATGCGCTATCACAGTGTATTCAAATTATCAAAGTTTCATTCTTGCCCTAAAATATGGTATTGAAGTGAGAATACTGATCTGCTTGCATTTCATGGATAGCTTGAAAATACTGAGCTACAAAACTGCAGATGAAATTACTCAGTTTCTTCTTGTAGGTGATTATCTTTTTTCCCTTCCTACCATATATTAAAGTATTATTTCCCTGTAGGTTGATTGTTTTCCCTCTTGCTATCTAGTCAAAAGCTTCAATTTGTTATTCTCTATAGTGATCACTTAAACTGGGGGCACTGGAGCTTTCACAACTGAAGAACTGCTTTAATATCATAAACAGAGGAAGCTACAAAAGCCTTGCCTACAATGGGGTCTCAAAGAAGAATGCAAATATATTTATTAGTGAATATTAATAGGACCTCTTTTGGTAAATGAAGATCAGATTATCAAATGAACTTTGATTTTTTTTTTTTTTCAAAGTAGTACTATCACTGAAATATAATGCATGCCATTCATACCACCCCATAACTGTGGTAACCTTCACAACAAAATTGTGGATTAAAGAGGAGCTAGACTATATATGTGTGTGAGAACAGTGGAGTCATCAACTTCTGATGTTTTTCTGAAATCTTTGTGATTGTCTGCTCCCTCAGATTTTCCCTGCTCTGCAGAGGTATTCCTCAGCACCTAGTGTGACTCAGGGGGTAACCTAGTGTAACTGGGTAACAATAAAAATGAGTTATTTTAATACACACACAGTATCATTTGAAACCTCAGCTTGCCTCCAGTAGTGTCTACATGGTGAAATGCTTTTGCTCTATGTAAAATAATGACTTGCATGACTTCAGCGCCCTTCGTATTTTGTTTCTAGTACTCAATCTCTGTTACTGAAGAACAGCACCTCACTGGAAAGAGCAGAACTCAGTATCTAATTAGAATTTGTGATTTTCAAAGCAGATAAACACATACTAAGGATCAGGAACTACAGAGGTATCCTGGTAACTTAATACCATTAATATACTCACGTATACTCGGTCAAGTATATGTGCTCTTGTGTCAATTGCTAATGTCTCTGAGCATGTCTCTCTGAACCTCTTGGTGGTTTTGGCTGGTTTGGATGTGTGCCCCAAACCAATGATTTTCTCTGTCAAAAAAGTTAAAGTGGCGTATATCCCTTTGCGAAGTAGTTTTTGTTGTGTCGACTGATACCAACTACTCAAGAGTAACTTGAGTGATAGAAAAACTTGCCAATAGAAAAAAAATCATTAAATAAAGGAAATCTTTAAATAGTAAATTAAAAAGTCATTTAATATGCATTATTAGACCTTGGTGGATGATGCTTAGGGAAGAATTTTCACATTTTTTTCTGTTTAGACATTTGCTGCAAAAGAAAGAAAAGATACTGTGAAGTACAAATTGATGATTGTAGGTCTTGCAAGGTCTGCATGAAAAGCATGACATGTAATTAGCACAAGACTACTGTGCGTAAAGCACAAAGATCAAATTTTATGTCTGAATTTTGTGCGGCAAAGATCAAGAAGTTGCACAGATGAAGAGAGATGACATGAAAAAGGATGTTTTTTGTACCAGCATTTAATAGCTGCTAGTGCTTACAATCCAACAAACTATTTAAGAACAGGCAGCATTGCTTTTCTAATACTGAAAAAGGGAATGGTGCTATTAGTTCATAGCTCAAAAGCTGAGTCATCAGCAGCTGGAAGATTTCAAGGGAAAGTAGTGGTATCTGGCAAATATTTGGATTAGAGGGACCATTGGTGCCTTGATCCATGTGTGCTTACTACAAAAAAGGCTCCCAAGAGCTTTTTTTGTACTTATAAAACTGCTGAAAATACTTTTATTTCTATTTCATACTACTTAGGCAAAATAGAGAAATAGGAGTTTTACCAGTTTTATGAGTTATAATTTCCGTATTTATAGATTAAACTCAATGATTATGTATTTATATCATCATCAGTAATTAATTTTTGTCTGCCTAGCATAGTAAAATATTCAAGCTTGGCATGTTTAATATCTTTTTCTTATGACTAATTATCAAAGTGACAATGTTCACTTATTTCAGTTTTATGCAGAGAAGTGGCATTATGGAAAAAATGGTCATTTATCATTAATATGGGTAGTTGAGGAGGCTGTTTCTTCATTTTATAATCCTTTCAAATTACATATTTCATCATATTATTAACATGTCACACTGCTATTCTTACAGCTGCTTTTGGGCAGTCAGGAGACATCTCAGTTTACAGTCCATATACTGTTTGATCCTTGGCACCCACTGAATGACTGCTTCTCTTCCTGGAACTAATTTGGAGGGTTAAAGGGATCAGCATCTTTGCCATCCTTTGTTTTACTATATTAAAGGATAAATAAGTGAATAAAATTATGCTCTGGTAGTTTTCAATTCAGACGCTTATGAATGTGACATGTTCCTTGCTCCTGTCAAACTTTCAGAGTTCCTTAGCTGCAATATACATCTAGGCCAATAGTAGGAAGTTTTTGGACTGTGGCCTGTAGCAAAATTTGCTGATTCTTTTCCACTTTGAGTTTTTTCTCACTTTCTTGTATAGCAAATACTATTGTGTATTTGTTAAAGGCTTTGTGAAAACTTTTTGACTTCCAGTGAGAAAAAGGATTTTTACTTTTGGCTAAAGTGGCATTTCCTGGTGCTCTGTGAATATTTAATTTTTTTTTTTTAATTTTCTCTTTGAACTTCTGCAACGATCAGAAACTGAGGATGTATCCTACTGGGCAGTTGTACTTGCTTTTAAATTCGAATAGTTAAAGGAGTTTTTGTTTGTTTATTTGTTTGCTTTTTCCCCTAGGGGATGACATTCATAGTTACATCCTTCTGTCTTTAGAAAAGCTTCAGTTGCCTTCAATATGTCTCTAGTGCATACAGCCAAGCTCTCTAGCATCTGAGAGGGACAGTCTCAGGATATCTGAGAACACCTCTGTATGGTTTTCCTCTTAATCTCCCTTTTCTCCCTATAGACGCCCCTTCAGGAAGCTTCTTATATCTGTAATTACTGAAAAATTACAAAGTGGAGTAAAAAATTAACATACTTGTTTTGCCATGCCATACGAAATGAAAATAGTCTTTTAGGGCCCAGGGCCGTATTCCAGGGACACACATGAAATGGCAAGGCACTGGTCCATGGGCTTTCTTCTGTTCAACAGAAAGCCAGGCTTGGTTCGTGGTGGTGGTTGGTAGCAGACAGATAGGGCTCATAGAAATATACTACAGTGCTAATGGCTTATTGCAATCTTGTCAGAAAGATTAAATAATATTGGCAATGAAATTCGTACTTTGGGTTGTGTCTGTTTGGACAAAATAAATCAGTTTCTACTTTTTGTTATCATACGTGTTTGTTCTTGTCTGAACAACTGCTGCAAACCTCAAACACTAGAGCTTAATTCTTTACTGATAGAAAACAGGAATGGTAACCTAGTAACTTTTGTCTTGTTCAGAGGCTTAAAAATGAGGCTAAGTGGTTCTTTTATGATGGTAGTGATTATAGCGTTCCAGCTTATTCTTTTTGTATTGCATTTAACTTGCTGTTAAGAAATCAGAATTGGTACAATGCAACTTTCAAAATAACTAAACCAAGATCAGGGTTGCTACACAAGTTACTTTCCTTTTTTGCCTGTTTCTCCCCACCCAGTATGTAAATAGTATGTAAAACATGTTAGCATTGTCGTGAAGATCCAGTGTGTGCCTATGTTCTGTTTATCTCATTGCAAATGCAATAGAAGACAATATTAAGCTGGTGAGTGCTCTCCTTGCTATAGATACCTAGATACACACAAGGAATATGGAACGATATTGTTGCTAATTCCTCCAACAACTGACAATACGCCATGGCTCCCTCCTAGGCCCACTAGACCAGAGGAAACCCCTTCTCTCCACACCTGACAATGACGTGAGAATAATGTCCAAGCCATGCACTCTCCTGGCTGCTGCAAAAATGAACCCTGTCCTGGCCAGAACCAGAACACAAATAAACCAAAGAATCATTTCATAAATACAAGAAAATAACCTTTTTAAAAACACATTTTGGCCACTCATTCATTATTTATCTTATTTAGAAATGGTGAAAGGTTAATTCTCTACACCTTCCTGCCCTGATATGTTAGTTACATTAGAAATGCTACTTTTGTAGTGTGTAAAGCACCATAAGATTAATAGATTTTCATTACAGTATAATCCTAAAAGTGATTAGAGAACTCTAAGGAAACTTTATTGCATGGTCAAAATAATAACTCTAATTTATATGTGTGCTTATAAACTTGCTGGGGAAAGTCTGTGCTTATAGGTAAATAACTTGCCTTTCTAGGCTTGAATGAATAATAGAAGCTGCTGTGACTGTGAATAAAATTAAACAAAGATGTTCATTAACACATGGAAGATAGGGAGCAAAAGTAATTCATCTAGGTCATAAAGGAGATAACCATATGTGGAGAACAGTAAGAATGCTAAGACCAGTAGCCTGATTTTACTTGTGAGACAAGTAGTGTCATAAAAACTAGCAGAGCATTAAGTGCATGGACACGAGAAATATTCAGTTTAAAGCAGTGTGAGATGTTTCATTTATGGGGGGAACAAACCCTTAAAAATCTACTCGCTTTTTTCTCCTGCTAGAGCAAGACTGTGAAATCTTGATGAAAAAATATTTTGGTAAAGTAATCCAACACTGAGCCATGGTAATGTGAATTACTGCAAGACGGACTTAGTGATGTAAGAGTAACTCTAAAAGAGAGAGACTTAATTTTTTTCTTCTAGATATTATAAAAAGCTAGTAAATTTTCCAGTAACTTTAGATTTTACTGATATTATCCACATTTTGCTTATTGGTTTGATGATAGCTCAGACAACAGTAAAGGAAAATAGATGATGCCTATTAGGCAGCCTTTGTGTCCTTAAAAATAAAACAAAAACAAGCAAAAAACACCACACCAAGACCACAAATAAACAAATATAAAATACTCTAAAATTATAGTTTTGAGGGTTTTTTACTAGACATTAATATCATTCTTCAGTACAAATTAGATATATCACTTTACTGTAGATTGAATGGCATTCTGGGCAGTAAAAATACTTTCGAATGAAGACCTACTACAAAATTTTAATAAGTGAACCAGTAGCCTTACTTTCCAAGTCCTGCAGAGCTCCGAGTCCAAAACAGGCTCTGGCAAATAGTTGGGAAACATGCACACTTTAATTGTTTTGGTAGGGGTTGAGCTTTTTAATATATTTTTAATGATTCCGTGGTACTGGCTGTGCATTTGTGAATTTACTAATTCTTGGAAATTTGGGACAATGGCAGTGATTAATATGTTTGTGTAATTGTGATTTCTGTTTGGGTCTAGGAAAAGAGAGCATGCAGTGTCTCTTTTTGAGAGGTACCTCTTCTGAGTATGTGAGTTTATTTTTAGGAAGGAATCTTAAATATTAGTCATCAAGAGGACAACATAAAAGAAATGTTTTCTGTCAAAGGTGCTATAAGATTTTTTTTGGTCATATTTCAATTGTGTTCAGAAGGCATGATGCTGGTTAGTTTTATGAAAGTTCTAAAGCATAGAGATTTTATTTTGGCACGTATATGTAGTGAAACTTCAGATTTTACTGTGTACTAATACATTGAAACTACTGGATGAAATGGAAATACAGCGATGACTTCCAGGTCATTAAGCAGAGATTATTAAATGTATTAACAAGTATATGCTATTCTGTCCTCATTTTCCAAGCAGATCACTCTTTAGTGTTATCACCTTGACTGTTCCACGAGCATAGCTGCCGTCAGTCTTTGGGCTCTGTACATTTATAATATTCAGGTGACAATGAACAACCAAAGATTTTTTATTCTACACTATGAGTGTGGTAAAGGAGGTTTGTGTGCATATGCAAAACAGCTGCTGAGGTGGGCTTCTCAGGTACTAACACAGATAAAAGAACTTAAATGTGACTCATCTAGTGGAGGTGTAGGACCCCTGACTGAGTGTGCTGTATGAAGCAACAGGGCTGCTCAGATCAGAAATAGAAACAGGTCATTTCATACATTTTTTTAAAATCTGAAGTACAGAATATTTTATTCCACTTGCAAATTTCTATAAACGCCACAGGTGAAAGAGTCTTTGTAAGGGATAGATGTCAATAGCAATAGCAACACCAGCAACATAGGTGTAACTCCGTGCCTGTAGGGGAATTCTCTCTGGAACAGCAAGCTGATACATGACTGTACTTCATTCAATGGCAGTATTTCCACTGACTTTAGTGGTTTCTGGATGCAGCCCTCAATATCTGCCTTAAGCTCTGCATTGAATTAATTTCCAATTTTTCTAATTATCTTAACTTTCTTCATTTTAGAAGGGCACTTCACCTTGGACCTCATGAAGTAATGGCTTTGTTACGGATCAAATTAACATTTCCTGTCACATAGCTCGCTTGCTGAAAAAGGAAAAGATATTCTAGGATGAATAAGATCAAGTGTCCATATAACCTAATTTATGGTCAGAAATCTCCTATCCTCAGGCACACTGAAGCTCTTGCAATATTTCTGGACCTTAATTATTTCCCTTTGCATGGGTATGGTATATTTAAGCAACATGCCTTTAGTATATATCAGTTTAGAATTCATGTGCCACATAGAAATTGGCATTTAAATATTGAAAACTTTGCATAGCCTCTCTCACATGACGTTCAGCTGGGTAGTCAGCAGATCCATATGGATTCCTGTAAGGAACACTGATCATACTTCTTCATATAGAATAAGCTCAGTTTGTTGTACATTCAGAAAGTGTATTTGGGTGAAAAGGTAGAGGACTGTAAATGTATAATAAGGCATTTGTGCATGTCAGCAATTCATACAGAAAATATTTGTGGTCACTCTCTCAGACAGCTTTTGCTCCCAGGATCTCATGGCTTTTCGCATTGCGTGAGGCTTGTTCCACCCCACAGTCAGGGCTGGGAGACAGCACTGCTGACACCCCAGAAAAGCACACTTGTAGTCCTGTTGCCTTTATCTGAGGGTACTTGTCTTCTCCAGGTTATGTACAGTTAAGATCTGTCCCTCTGTGTGTGTTGGGGTGAAAGAAAGATAAGAAAATCCTGCTGCTTGCAAAATTTTAATCCATTAAAGACATAATACAGAGTTTTCTTTTTCTTTCAGCTCAGAATGTGCTATGTCTAACACAGGCAAATAGTAACTGCGTATCATTAATCATTAATAGGCCAGTAGCAAAGTACAGAATCAACTTAATCCTTTTGGACATTGATGAGTGCACGCTGCCACTTTAAATAATGGCATAAAAGGCATCATTGCTACCCAGTATGGATTTACCATAGTAAATGAGTTTGAGTTACTGTATATATTTTGTGCTCCATACCCTGTTATCAATAATAGTCCTCATGCCTCACAAAGGGCAACATGAGCAGGAAAAGAATAATTGTCGTTCTGCATGGAGGCAGTTTATTGATGAGGTGGACAGAAGTAATATTTTTAGCCTGCTGGGTGTCCATCTGTAAGCAGTTTCCTGGAGCTGCCATTTCTCCTTTCTCTGGAAACTGTTATGGCTTTTTCTGTCCAATGAAAATAATGAGATCCATCTATCAAACAGAGAACAAACAATAAACTCTATACCTTCCAATTAATTTGTTTTTCACCTCTGTTTACCAGTGTGCATGCAGTTAACTATCCATCGTATTACATGCATGTGAAGAGTGCATTTCTCCTAAGGTTGAATCTATTAACCCTTTTGCTAGCAAAATATATCTGCATGCCCTCCAGCTAAACAGAAGACTTGAAAAAAAAAAAAATCAATCCTTTTGAAGTGCCAGAACATAACAACATAGTGTGCTATAAAATCATACCATCCAATCTAAAGTCTGTATCCTCTGTTATGTTCATAACTTATAGTCCATAAAAAACCTTTTCATGGCAAAAAAATAATATATTTCAGTCAAAATATGCAGTAGTGAGTCATTTCAGTATATAGTACGCTTACATTAAATGTAGGCATTCCTCAAAAATGCATAGAACTGGTACTTGAAGCTGGAGTGGCTTCTCACCACATTATAGTAATTTACTTTGTCCTAGCTGTATTTCTCTCTCTTAGGTGGTTTTCCACTGTTTTTGTACAGGGATTTTCAAAGACTGTGGGATTGGCTGTACCACATGATGACCAAGCTGTATACTCCTTTTGGCCACTGTGGTAATTGTGTTGTTTTTGTTGATGCGTTGTTTGGTTTTGGGTTTATTTTCAGAACATTGCTCTGTTGTGCGGCTTTGCTCTTGTCTACAGCATTTCCATTTGTATCATTAAGTGCTTGAATCTGGGTGTTATTCACCTCCTTGAACAGGTTTGTGTGCTATTTCTGTGTGTAAAACATGTGAGTTCAGTTTATCAGGACACAGATGGCACATCAAAAAAACCTAAGAAGCCAACTAGACAGAAACACTGGTTTGTCTACCACCACACAAGCGTATACACACACAAAACAACTGAGGAAATCAGCTCCAAGGTGCCAATTTGTTTGTGCCTGAAAGCCTCGAACAATGAAGATGACTCAGAACAGTACAGTCATCCTTCTGAGACTATGTCTGAGGAAATTCTTAGTGCTAGAAAAGCTAGAAAAGGAGTCGTGGTTTAGATCTTGGGAACCTGGGTGGCTGACTACAAATAATGTTCTATGAATGGCTTAAGCACTGTATTATTGCCGTTAGCCATTCTGAACTACAGTAAAATTCCACTGGGGAAGAACAGAGGAATCTGTTGTGAAGGAAAGGGTTAACAGGATTCAGAACTCTTGTGGCAAAAGGAAAACAAGATGAGAAAGAAATTAAGCCAAGAAGAAAATGTCTTTCTATGTATTTCTCTCCAAATCAAATCAATTTCTAGCTGCCCTAAGTTAAACAATTGGTAGATGACATTTTATGCAGATGAATCAATGTGTTCCCAATTATAGTTGTATATACAATATCTAACACGCAGTCAGCATCTTAACTAGTATTTTTTGTTGAGCTGCTCTGAGCTCACCCACAAATATGTCATAGAGAGAAGTCTGTACTTTCTGAGTAAGTGGGAATTAGGGAGGCAGATGTATAACCTGGAAAAATGTGTAGATTCATCTTTCTTAAAAATGGATGCATTCAGCATTGGCTTCGCTGATCAGGATTGTTCTTTGCACCGCAAGCCATCATCAGCATGATCAAAATCCAGAAATGAGCCCAGGTTCACTAAGAGATCATGTGTCTAACTGGTCTTGGCCTCACCTGTTGGAATTGGTACATCTTTAAGGAAGGAATGTCTGATCTGGTGCTCTTCTGTTATTTCTGTCTTGATATCGGGCAGCCACATATACTCAACTAGTATAAACTGGCACGGCTCCATTCAATTTAATGCTTTTTTAATGATCTACATTTAAAAAAAAACTACAACCAGAAAAAAAAAAAAAAGAAAAAGAAACCGACCAAATGAAAAAAACAACCCTCTACAGCATATAACATGTATTAGTCATGAATATATTATTGAACATCTGATTTGTGAAAAGTTCTCCAGCACTTCCCTGCATTTTTGGCTTTTTTCCTCCTGTCTGGTTCTATGGCTGTGGTTTTAACTTCTATAATTTACTAATGGATTGGTAAATACTGTCACTCTGCCTTTTTCTCTGAGCGACATAAAGCTGCTACAACAGTCCTGGACCCCAGTGTAGTTCATTCAGTCTGAATTTCAGCACAGTTCCTTTAAAAGGAAAAATCCATATAAAATCCTTTCCAGTAGGATCACACTTATTTCAGTAGGGCTGGAATTGTTTGATGATGTTGACGTGTACATACCACTTCACTGTGCTATCTCCCATACATTGCAATGTAGGTAATGTACCACAGAAGATTTTAACTATTGCTGTTGTTTTTGTAATATCTCCCTGGGTAAAGGTTGCTAGTAATACGAAGTGCATGAATACTCTAGACTGACAAAAGGCTATTAACCTCACTAAGACTGCCGTGGAAAGCTGTATTTTCAAGCAATAGGTTTGGAGGTTCCAAGTACTCGAGTACTAGCGTTCCAGTGTCAAATGGGGGGGTTGTAATTTACTGAATTCACTTGTATAAATTTTATATAATGTGTGAGTTCTTATAAAATGAAAGCTAGAAAGTAAATGTTGATGGGACCCTTTTGCTCAGATAAAAGACTACAGCTGAATTACGTAAATCTTGTTGAAAATCTTGTTCAAAGGAAAAGGATTTTAAGACCCAATTGTTATCTGGAATAGCTCTGAAAAACTTTACTGAAGCCTACAGAAGATACATGGATTTATACTTTCCTGGAGTATGGACTACCTTTTATAAAGGCTTAGAATACAACCTGGTGAAATAAGAATTTGGCTGAAAGATATTTCTATCAGATCAATCTGTTTCACATGGTCAGCCTCTTTAAAGACAAAGTGTTTAACAATTCGATTCTTTTACTGTTAATAGTTCGCTTCAGACCATGGGCCATCAAGTAATGACAAGAATTTTTTCTTGAGTTACTCTGAACTGACTTTAGTTGCCAAGATATTAAAGGGTTTATGGCACTTGATGACTTGATTTTACTCATGATTTTAAAATTATGTTTTATATCCACTACTCAAGAGTCTGACTAAACTTGCATGCATCTACAGTTGAGATGTAAAATTGTGAGCACTAGATATATGTTGCCACAAAGGAAAGAATATTTAGTGTGATTTGGTTGGCTTTATTTGTTTTTAATTCAAGATAATTTAAAGGAATAGTGCTTAATAGGGCGGAAGTGCTTCACTGCTGCCTAGAGACAATGTGTTAAAAGCACAGTATTTGTGTAAGGGTTCTCTGAGAGGAGAAATGCATTAGTTTGAGCAATCGATGCTTGTTTCTGCAAGATTATTATGGTAAAGGCTTTGCAGAGAATTTTAATACGTGTCACATACTTTCCAAAAGGAGGCAAAATGTGATCAACTGGAATAGCTTGATGTCTCCAGGTAATATTATGCTATGGTTTTTTGTTTGCTTTTTTTCCCAAAGTGCTTCAAATATTCCGTAATTGAATAATACGGCTGATAAACTTCAGTAAGTAAATGTGTAAAAGGAAGGTTTTCAAACAGAATGCAGACCCTTCAAACTGTGCAAGAGATAAGCTGCCTGGACACAGTCCACTAAGGCACTTACGGATGCTGCTTTATACACCTAGCAGTTCCCTCACCTCATGTTTTAGGTATGAAATCACTTGCACCAGGAGGACTACTTGGGTACTTAACTCTATTAACATGCTTAAGTTCTTTGCTAGATTGGGTAAGTTTAAGGAACCAGGCCCAAAAAAGTGCTTTCTTTAGGGAGAGAGTTCTCCACTCTGGGAGGGGGATGTAGCCACATACTGATCATTTGTCTTTAGAATGAAGTAGAAATTTTCTGTGGATGCTACAGCAAGAATTTCTGTAGGAAAAAACAGATCAAATGTTAAAAAATGGATGTATGGATGTACCTGCTGTTTTTATTTTAGTTTGATCCTTTTATAGTTTTAATTAGTTACTTTGAAAGATACCTTAAAAATGTGTCATGAATGATCCTTAAGCAGTTATCTACCCACTGTTGCATGATTAATACATTTCTAAACTAGAAGATTAGATGTGGTGTTCAATGTGTGATGAACTGTGAATTGTCAAGAGAGAGAGGCTTTTAATATTAAAAATGCAAAAAAGAGCATAATTTTATAATGAATAATATTCAGATCTGTTTCAGATAATATCATACCCCAGGACACAAGGTATATTAAGAAAAAATAGAAGTGCAACCATCTTCAGTGACTTTCTTTCTTTTCAAGTTTGTTTCTTGGAAATGGAAAATATTAATTTATTGGAGAAATGTTTTCATTGAAAAAACAGATTCTTCTATGAACATGGAATCTGATTCTTATCTCCCTTTTAGTGATTGTAATTGTAAAATGCTTTACCCAAGTGTGGACTGTGAAGAGACACTGGAGAGCCGTGGTCCACAGCATATTGGCAGGTAACTGAGGAGATCTAGTGAAAAACACAATAATTAGATAAAATGTTTTGCTTAGTGAAGAAAAGCTTATAACATTTCCTAAAAATATGTAGATATGTAGAAAGTAGGAGTTTTAGGAGATGGGAAAAGGTTCAGGCATCAGATAAGATGGTAACAAGATAAGCACTGCATGATGGAAGAAAATCCGTAAAGTGCCATGTTTTTGTAGTATTTTGTAGTGCTTTGTGTTTCCATGTAGGTTGATACTAATACATCTGGGAAACAAAATCCAAAGCAGAGAAAAGAAAAAAAAAACTTGTGAAGAAAAAAAAAAGTACTTTAAACCTTTACTAACCCTGGTACTATGTATATGACATAAGAAACCAGGTCAGTAATGGAATTAAACTTTATTACACACATACATGCATCTACTTCCGGGTTTACATACTAAATCTCTTTTCAAACCATATTAAAAATCATAAAGTGCAAGTGCTCACAAAAGGATATGTGAACATACGTAAGTATAGAACCTGAAATTCACACTTTGCTGATACAACTTTGTCAAGTAGACAAGCCCTGGCTAACTTTGTAGTAGATGTTAAAATGACATGGTGGGACAAGATTTGTAGCTGTAATTTCATCACCATTTGTCTTGAGGTGACTCTATCATGTGTATCCCCTATCATGCTCTATGCCCAAAAAGTAATATTGTGCCTTTTCTG
>VZTD01004681.1:1917086-2030140 GCA_013397725.1 Rhagologus leucostigma | reverse complement strand
GGTTGCAACCTGGTTTTCTCTCAGGGGCTATATTACTAGATTTTGGCCAAACCGGCACACCATTTAAGCAATAGAGGTTATTTTCAAATCGGTCCAAGCTGATACAGAATGGTTAGCTCATTCTAAGAAAAAGTCACACGAGAAATGACAATTCTTAGCAGACAAGTGGAAAGTGAGAGGTCATAAATGCACATTAGACAAAAGAACATGTATTTTGTTAAGGACATTAGAAGCAGGAGGGCAAGGAGAAGTGCTGGTTAACAGCTCTGCAGTGTCCTTACTTTTTGCACTTCATCGTTACATTTTGGAGTAGCCAAGGCTGCACCTTACTGGTGATGATTCACCAGTATGTCAAAAGAAATTGGTCAAAATGAGTGAAGAAAATAAAGTGCTGTAAAAATCAGCCCCTAATGACAGTTTTCTGCCTTACTTAAATGGTCAGAAGGGGCTACATGTTGCTCATCTTTTAAAAATTTTTTAGATGTTAACAGTTAACCTAGGAATTAGGTTATTTTGAAGTTTGCTTCTGTATTTCGGAAAGTGTTAGGGGAAAAAACAGGCCAAAACATGATTTTTATAAAAGGAGAGTTTAGTTCTTGAGTAATGGAAATATGATGTATAAAAACTACCCTGTTCAGATCAATTTAAGGCAAGTATATTTATCCAAGGTACACTTAAAAAGAAATTATGATGTGAGTATGACCAATAGTCGCTGCAATAATTTCTATCAAGGAGAGCAGAACCAAAAAAATTCTGTACTTAAAGCTGAAAACACAAGTGCATAACTTCCTGTGAGGGAGATTAGGTCTGGTTTCTGCAGCTGTTGTCCACAGATGTTAAAATAAACAGTGCTTGGTTTACATGCATAATATTTCTTTTCTTGAAAGAACATATAACTCAAATTTTTTCCTTTGGGGGTGTTAAACTTGGCTGCTTGGTTAACAAAAGCAAATGCCCCTGCTACTCCCACCAGGGCTCGGGCTCCTGCTAGTCACCTCTTAAAGTAATTAGTTTCTCACATTTACAACTGAGACCTCACCTGAGATGAGTTTATCCTTGCAACATCCCTGTTGAGATCTGGTGATCCAGACCTAAGTTTACCCCCAAATCATTTTAAATGTTGTTGATCTGCAGGAGCCCTGAGAGACTAATCCTCCCTTCCTGCATAGAGGAATCACACTGCTTTTCTTGCCTGTTAGGTTTTATGCATGAGAAACAGGGCGAATTTTACCCATAGGGTTTGCCTTTTTACTTTTCAGAAAAGATGAAAACTTGTTACTGAGCATATTTTAAAGTCATTCTTGTATCCTTTTTTCAGGGTAGATTTTTCCTGTACAAAGCAAGGGGTAATAAAAATTTTATTCTGAAAGAATGAATGCTATAGATGTGAAACGGTGCCAATAATGTCAGTGTTGTGTTATAGGGTTTTGAAAAATGAAATAATATACTCAAAGCAATTAACAAACATCAGATTTTCATCCTAGATGCTGAATGTGATTAGAAACTATAAATGAATAATTCTTCATTCCAGCTGTTCTGGGAGCAGGTTTTCATGCACCACAGCCATACTAAGCATAACTTTACTGCTATTTATTTGCACAGCCCATCAAAACAGCATTTTGATTAATAGGCTTTACTCTGTTAGAGAATCACACAGTTATAAACTATGGGTCTCTTTATTAAAACAGAGAAGTCTAAATCTGTAATGTGTGGTAAAAGCTGTAGTGATTCTGTTTGAGCCAAAAAAAGTCTTTGGACAAAAGTCTTATTAAGGTTCTATTTAGCAATAATGTTTCAAGGTGCATTTTGGTACTTTGTTTCATAGAATAGACAGTTTTTATGTGTGTAGTTTGCAGTGGTAATTGCAACAGGAGCTAAAGTTTATTGCCTTCCAATTCTCTAGCGTAGTGTGTTTTCACTCATTTTAAAGTGGTTTGTTTATTGTTTGGGCTTTTTGTTTTGTTTTCTTTTATATCAGTTTCAAACCCTACTAAAAGAAAAAAGAAAATCTTCTCACATATTTTTTTTCATGGTGAAGAGTCTCTGCTGACAGTACACTGAAGAAACTGTTTTTATTAGGAAAGTGAGGAATGTAGCAGTCTTACAAAAAAAAAAAACAATACAAAACAAAAAACCATGGACAAGCTCTTGGTATTGCCTGCGATATTTCAGGTTTTAGTGCTGATCTACTGGGAACCCTTTTCAATTAATCACGAGTCACACCCAAGTGATAAAGTCATGGTGGTTTTTTGTGCTGTTTTCCTTCCTGTTGATTATGTGATCCTTAAACTACCAAAAACTATATTCCCATTTAAAGTAGTGCTGTCAGTTCGGAGATGGGAATTAAAGGTTTTACACAGAATTTTTCTCCATGTACTTTATCTTCATGTTAACTGTATAAAAGAGCTTTTGTGTGAATGTGCTTCTAGGGCTTTAATCATTCATGTGTTTACTTGGAAGCAGCAGCCTCTCACTTGATCATGTATTATCCAAGTGACATTAAGTAATTTCCATATTAACTTCCCATTTGCTTACGATAGTTTTATGAATGACTGTTGTGTTGACTGTCCCCTACTCCTTCTTTCCCTTCTCCCAACCCTTCTTTTCTTTATGCACAGAGGTTAGCTGGGAGCCTTCCTCCTAACACACTTGTGCTCCTCCTAGAAAGCTAGGGCTTCCCTTGTCATGGAAGCTAAAATTTTATGCCGTTAACTGTTTCTGCTCACTGACAGATGCAATGAGTAGAGAATTGCAAGTGTGTTGGGATATCTGCATCCCTTTATGCTTTGTACTAGGTCTTTATTCTTCGTTGTTTCCTTTTCATCTGTTGCATCACTGCAAATAGAAAAGATGTACCATACAAATGGAAAAAAAACTTCTTTAGATGTGTAAAGTCATAGAAAAAAGGGTGATTGACGCTTATCTAGTCAATCATTCTGTCCCTGGAAATCGTCATATCTTCATCCATCTTGCTTGCAAGATCTTGAAAGCCTCTGATGTTGGAGACTATTTCATATATAACATTTCCAGGCAATCTGTTATGGTACTTCAGTGTGTTTGTCAGTAGGGCATACACACATGTATCTATATACATGTGAGTATGATCATACATCCAGGCAACTTAAAACTCCTTCACAGCATTTAAAGGCCCCCTTGCTAGTTGTCCGCACTGGATTGAGAGAGCAGTTAATTCTCCTGATTGATGCAGCCTATTCACATGTTTAAATCTGTTATATCTACAATTGACATTTTATGAACCGGCCAGCCCTTCTCCTTCATGTAATTTTATCACAAAGATGGAAACACCAGGGCATATTAGGTTTCAAATTGTGAGGTTTGTTTTTTAATTACTATTATCACAAAGCTGGGAGGAGTCGACAGTCCCTCAGAGGGCTGTGCAGTCCTTCAGAAGGACCTTGACAGGTTGGGCAGATGAGCAGAGAAGAACTGTTTGAAATTCAGTAAAGGCAAATGCAGGATCCTTCACTTCAGGATGAATAATCCTGGGCACCAGCACAGGCTGAGGTCTGACCTGCTGGATAACAGCTCTGCAGAGAAGGGCCTGGGGGTCCTGGGGGACAACAAGCATCCCTGAGCCAGCAGTGTGCCCTTGTGGCCAAGAAGGCCAGTGGTATGCTGGGGTGCACTGAAAGAGCATTCCCAGCAGGTCGAGGGAGGTGATCCTGCCCCTCTACTCAGCCCTGGAAGAGCTTGCCCCAAGAGGTTGTGGAGTCTCTGTCTCCACAACTGGAGATATTCAGGAACTGCCTGGACACAATCCTGTGCTATGAGCTCTAGAATGACCCTGCCTGAGCAGGGAGGTTGGACCAGATGACCCACTGTGGTTCCTTCCAACCTGACCAATTCTGTGATTATTTTAGTACTCATTCTCTAAAAACAGTTATATGTTATATGTTATATGTCTATGTTATAATAGTTTTGTTATTGTTAAAGTATTGACAAGCTATTTGTAAAATTTCACTTCAGAAGTAACAATATACAGGTTAATCTCATTGATCAAAGATCTTGGGGTTTCTTTAAGAGATTCTGCTTGACTTGGTTATTGTAATTATATTTGCAAAAATTAGAATTTTAGCACAGAGAATAATGATGTGTTTCTTGGCATTTATTTATGCATACACACATACAATATGGTGTATATTGCTTCACTTTCATATTGAGTTGGACAATTAGTGAGTCTGAAAAGAGAGGAATATAATCTATGTGCTCCTTTCTCCAAAAGTAATTTATATTATTAAATTCTGGCTCCTTGTTCCAGTGGTGTCTTGAGCAAGTGCAGCAGATAAGGCACCAAGCATTTTATGGACGTGGGGTTTCTGAGCTCATTTACAGCACCTGGTTTCCTTATCAAGCCCCTGCTCCTCCTGGACTTCCCAGCTCTCCTGTGTCTGGGAGCCGACAGCACCAGTCAAAGTAAGGGGGTGTCCGTGGTGCTGGGAGAACCGTGTCTGGGAGGTGGAGTAGCACAGCACAGGCACATCACGCTGTGTTCGTACACCTCAGCACCCACCTTGCCGCAGATGACATCCTCTTATTCTTTAAATTATTCTTTAGAGGCTTGCGTTTCTTATGCTAATCAACAGAGGTGATGTTATAGTCTCCCCTTTTTGCTTTTATCATCATCCACTTAGCTTATTTTCCTCTAGCATCAAACTCTCTCCAGTTTTAATTCTTCTCTCACACAGATAAATCGAAAGCTGCAATTATTTACAGCATGAGAGGAAGCACATTAATTTATAAATCATTTTAAATTTACTATTCATTAAAGGTAGAGTATGAAGAGCTCTGGCCTCCATCCACTCAGCATGGCCAGAAAACAACAGACCTGTTTAGTCAGAAGCAGTGCCAACTATTCCAATCTCTTACAGCAGCCTTGTTCTGCAGGGACCACCTGAAAGATGAGGTCTGCCTTTCCCTGACCCTGCACAGTTTGTGGCTTTGCTGCTGGAAAAGTCAATATCCCTTCTAGTTCTTAAATTGAGGCTTTTTTCTTTCTAGGGGACTGGGTCGTGACTGTCAGTGTGTTTTGCCTGGATCAGAGAATCCCCTCAGTGTTGCTTTTGGGAGTGGTAGTCTGGGGAGTAGTTGCCGGGAGGCAGACATTGGAATATTTTTTATAGGGTATTAAGACTGCCAGTAGGGTTGTTTAGTGGAACTGGGAGGTGGGGGGAAGAAATTAGCACGTGTTCTTAAACTATTTGCCATCAAATTACAGAAGACCAGGTGAGCAATTTTCTGAGATAAGCAATGTGTAATGAACATGTGTGGAAAGAAGAACATGTGAGTACTACCAAGGCTGTGGTTAAGATATGAACCAAGGAGCACAGTGGTGGGAATGGTTACTGAAAATATTTGTTAATAGCAGATGGAAGAAATACTTCAAAATTACAGGTGGGCAAATTTCGTTGTACTGGGTTTATGTGGCAAGGTTTTAGCAGTGGGAGGGCTACAGGGTAGGATTCTGTGAGAAGCTGCCAGAAGCGTCTCCTGTGATTGATAGAGACAATACCAGGCTCCAAGATGGACCCACTGCTGGTCAAGACTCAGCAACAGCTAGAGTTCTGCTAGGGTCAGGGAAGAAGGAGAGGGAGAGGAGGTGCTCCAGACACCGGAGACGGGATTGCCCTTCTGCCTGTGGTGCAGACCATGGTGAGTCACCTGTTCCCCTGCAGCCTGTGGAGGTCCATGGGGGAGCAGAGATCCACTTGCAGCCCATGGAGGACCCCACCCCAGATCAAGTGGATGCTCAAAAGAAGGCTGTGACCCAGAAGTTCATGAGTCAGGATCTGTGGGCCCATGGAGAGAGGACTCCACACTGGAGCATGTTTGCTGGCAGGACTTGTGACCCCATGAGGAACCTACGCTGAAGCAGTTTGTGACAAACTGCAGCCTGTGGAAATGACTCACACTGAAGAAGCTGGTGGAGGATTATCTCATTTATTAGGGATCCCATGCTGGAGTGAGAGAAGCGTGTAAAGAGTCCTCCCACTGAAGAGGAAGGAGTGCCAGAGACAATACATGATAAACTGACTGCAGCCCCCATTCCCATCCTCCTGCATGGCTGGTGGCAAGGAGGTATTGAACTGGCAGTGAGGTTGAGCCTCAGAAGAAGGAAGAGATGGAGGCAAAGTGTTTTATGATTTAGTTTTTATTTTTCATTTTCCTACTCAGGTTTGATTGGTAATAAATTAATTTCCCCAAGCTGAGTCTGTTTTGCTCATGATGGTAACTGCTGAGTGATCTTTCCCTGTTCTTATCTTGCCCCATTAACCTTTCTTTATACTTTCCTCTCCCTTGTCCAGCTGAGGAGGGCAGTGATAAGCAGCTTTGGTGTTCACCTGGCATCCAGCTGGGGTAAACCCACCACAGTCCTGTAACACATAGAATAAAATTAGGAATATATAGCTTGCATGTGCATGGTGCACAGGTGGATTGAAGTGAACAGCCATTTTCCACCTGGGTTTCACACAAATCCCAGAAGACATTAAGAAAGATATAGCAGAAATAATCATCAGCCTTGGCATATGCAGTATGCTTACATCTAGATAGTTGTGTGGCCTTGTGCAAAAGATCAAAGACATGCATGCGACTTTGAGAGAAAATGCCAGGAACCAGTGCCCTTTTGGCAGCCTTTTTAGACTGGGTCCTGGTTCTGGCAGCAGCTGGTGGCAGCAGCAGTCCTGCCAGCCCCACACCCCTCTGTGAGCACGTGCTGTGTAGTCAAATTGCAACCTTCAAACATGAAAATGCGTGATAATAGCTCTGGTGTTACTCATGCTGGTGATCACTGTGACACTCTGGTTCCTTCTTCCAACCTTTAGGTCTATGCCAAAATGAGTTTTAATTAGTGTATTTGCTTTGGAGTAGTCTCTTCAATGGCGATAAGCCAGAATCTAGGCTACCAATGCCTATCCAGTTTTCCAGGCCTTTTCTTAAATGATTCTTCTCTGTCCCAGCCTTTCATGTGGGTGATGGTGAGGGATGGCCAGGGCCATGCTCTGTAGTAGCAGTTAAAGCTAATTTTTAAATCACTTGGATTTGCAACATTTCATCTCTAAATAAGCTTAGAAATTAATACAGGGACAGCTGCAGTCTTCCAAATTCAGCTGTGCTCACTGCAGACAATACCCCCCAACTGCTGGTTGATGTTGAGTGCCTTAACTTTTACCACCCTTGGAGCTCTACAGTCTAAAATTAGCTGATCTGGTTCATTTGTGTCTGCTGATAAAGTAAATGAGGCATGCTTGTGAGATTTCTCCCTGCAGAGTTGTGAGCTGCACAGAGGACCTCTAGACGGGAGATAAACATGCAAGAACACCTTCTCCCTCTTTAGTCCACATGCACTTATGATCTCCCTCTCAGACGTGGCTCTTGGTAAGCGGGGAATTCTTGTTGCATTGCTGAGGGATGCTACACATTTGTTCCGTGTGGTTCCGAAACTGGTTCTTTTTGTACTGCCTGGAAGGTGTGTAGAAGCCTTTGGGAAAAGCAGTGTAAAATGGGGATCATCTCGATGCTGAGACATACTGGTACCACTGGCACTGAATCAGTGCTATGAAAATGAATTTCTGTGGTATATTCATTACAAGATCCTACTTTGCAACTCTTCTTTAATAACTATTCTCCTCTCTCCCCATCAACAAGAGCAAAATATTTAAATAATGCTCTGGAAGATGGAGCAGTGGATTCTGTAGGAGTTTTAAGCCTAGATATCTAGTGCAGGAAGAGAGCTTTGCAACTCAAACAGTGCACCACGCTTTTCTAGATGGGTCCCTGTAGTGTCATAATAGGAAAAGAATGACCTGCAGTGGACAGCAGGCGTTTTCCATGAGGTTTAAGTACCGCAACCTGTAATTACTGGTATTTTTAGAATGGTGTTGACCTCGTGAGAACATTTGCACACTTTAAGTATAGAATACTCTTAAATATTTTGCAAGAAAAAAAGGGTAGTATGCTCAGCATTCAGTAATTTCAAATATTGGATCAGTACTACTATTATACAAATCCTTTTGTTTGGTTTGAATATTTTAAGTTCCAGACTATTTCTTTGAGGATGTGAACGGGAAGTAGTTTTCACCCTATATTTTGGGAATTGTGCGTTTGTTTTAATAACGTGAATGCTGAGGTGCAAACAGACTCATTTGGAAATAAGTGAGTAAACTTTTGGGGGAAGTCAGAGTATTTTCTTAATTAAAGTGAGGTTTTATGGTGCAAATGTAGTTAATAAACAGCTAATTCTCAGCTGGCAAGATGACAATTTCTATAGAAAAATGTGCATTAGAGGGTGTATTAGGCTACAGTTTTGCAGCATCTTATTTTAAAACTAAATTGCTAATGCTGGTCATCTTATAAATGATGTTAGAGAATTGGTGTAGAAGTATTATTATTATTATTTTCTTTCTTTTAGATGGCATTCTAAATAGAACAAATTATCAGCCATAGTCCCCATTAGAGACAGCGAAAGTGGGGGAGGTAACTATTTTCATGTACTGAATGGGCTTTAAAAGTTACTACATTAGTTCTCATTTTAGCTAGTTTGTTTAGACCTGGAAGTTATTTATGCCAACACACATAATTGATCTTATAAGTATGTAGTACCTCAGGACCAAAAGCTGGAATGTTCTTTTCCATTGTAAGGAAAGGACTTCCTATGGTTTTATATAAAATTTGAAAATCCGATAAGATGACAAATGTGAATATATTGTATTTTATAACTAATTTTACTGGAAACATCAGTTGTATGGAAGTGTACTGACAGACATCACTGTTTGTGCTGATAGAAAGCAAATTATAAATTTTTTAAATGTCATGAAATTCACAGCAGAAATCTAACTGACAGCCAACCGCAGTGTCTTGGGGTGACTCTATCATGTGTATCCCCTATCATGCTCTATGCCCAAAAAGTAATATTGTGCCTTTCCTGTGCTGCTTTGGAAAGTTTGTCTGTTTGTTTTTTTTTTCTCAAGCTCAGTTTAAAGGCACAGGAAAGGCACAATATTACTTTTTGGGCATAGAGCATGATAGGGGATACACATGATAGAGTCACCCCAAGACAAGCAGAAACTTCAGTTTTAAAACACTGAACTATAAATTCTGAAGAAAATAATATATATGGAAACAAAATTGTTTACTACAGGAACTGATACAGAGAGTGTGTCTTACAAGATTTGCCCACTACTGCCAGTTTTTAATCAGCTCTACATTCAATTTCCACAAACTAACCATAGATAAGTGCGAATAGTAAGTTTTCACCATCCAAAACTACCCAAGTTTTAAAATAAATCATTAGAAAGAAACTATGTTTTTAAAGGTGGTATTTTAATCATGTTCTCTAAAGGTTTTGTTAAATCAGGACTTTTAACATACCATTTTCCTTATGCAGGCAAAACCAACAAATCTCTACCAGAGTGGATGTTACCCATTAAAACTGATTTAATGTAACAATTCAGAACTACTTAAGGGGCAGGTGAAGCTTCTGTCTCCGACTGCCTCAATCTTACACCTTGTGGACTTCCCCTTGTTAGCTCTGGAACTTATCATTGCTTTACTGGGTGCAATTCAGCTCGCTAACTTTTTTCAGTTTTTCTGTTCAATATTATTACTAGATGATCTTTGAAGTTTTGTTTCAATGCAACACATTCTGTGATCCTATGAAATTCTGAATTTTAAGAAGCTGTATTTTGGGGGGGTTACCTTTACTTGTTCCCTCTACCTTTCTTTTTTTTTTTACCCTTTCTTTGCTACTATTGTCAGGTGCCTAACTGTAAGTGCTGCTGTCTGCAGTACAACTCCTTGGTCTTCTGAAGCATCTGAATTTGAGGCACCAACCTATATTCCTTCTGTAGGCTTCCTTGACCTACTGTTGCTGTTCTGTCCCTGGAGCTGCTGTGTTTTAATTTGATGAGCATAAATAGCATTTGGAAGAGCATCTCTGAGTTTTGAGACTCCTTTCTGAGGAACATAAGCCTCGTGTAATACCCCTTTTCATTGAAGGGTTTCATGAGATACTGATCTGGCACTAGCTCACACATTGCTCAGCTGACTGAAAGACTGGCTGCCAACAGAAGAAAGAAATTTCTCTTCCCACGCTTGTCTGAGCTGTCCTACCCAGCGGGCTGTGCAGGTCCCAAAGGAAAAACAGCAGAAATTCACCCGAGGAAATGTGGCGAATTTTGAGAGTAGATGGACACATAGAATTCAAGCACTTTATTAAAAAATAATAGATATAAGCAAGTCTCAGTAAACAACGAAATTTGTTGAGGTATAACGGTATGAGGAGTGGAGTGGGGACAAAAAGGCAGGTGAAAACGAGACACGGGAGGTTTCCATGATATAGAGCCATTAGCTCAGCTTCAGGAGACATTACAGCTGAAGAGAATGTCTGTGCTCTTGCATCTCCAAAGCAACATTTTGCAAAGTAGAGTGCTCACTATAGCAGGAGGCGAAGAGAGCCAAGAAACAGCAAAAAAAGAAAATCCTGCAAATTAAATTTCTCTTCTATGTTTACCACTCTGACACATTCATAATAATATTTTTTTCAATGTTTGCAGATACTCACTCTCCAGTCTTCCTATTCATGCCTCATGTGCCCTGTCTGTATGATGCTGTACTACTTGTACTTCAAGTAGTAAAAAGACATTCCCTTTGGTTATTTTCTTTTCTGAATATCTCACTAGCTATGGGGACTTGTTTTAGTAAAAGTATGAGGAAGTAGCTGGGAGTATTTGCGTGCTCATTTTACATTCCTCCTAACTCTATTTCCTCTTTTTAAAAAAAAATAGTGATGATCATCTACTGCTTTAAGCTCATTCACATAGCCAAGATTTATATGGATTGTGCCGTCCCACTGTTAATATTTTTCTTACTTGAAAGTGTAACCATTCTGGTGAATCATGTCCACTTTTCTGTCTTGGGAGACAATGGAACGTGAAATTTGGGGAATGAAATACCGGCAACAGAGACCCTTGAAATCGGGGTGATGTTCAGAAATAAAAATAGAGTTGGCAATTTTATTTTATATGCATATACATACATTTCTGTGTGCATGTACATGTGTGTTTACACATGTACACAATTTTTTAAAAGTTATAGATACAACCACCATACGTGTAGACTCAGGACTGCGACAAATCTTAATGACCTGACATGGTCAGCAGCTCTGAATATAACCTCCAAATCACACGGGCTTACTTTCTGGCCTTGCTCTTCAAGTAAAACAAAGAAAAGCATTTTTAGAATAGAAAACTAGTGTTTTCAAAGGCTCTTTAGATGAGCAGTACCTCTGAAATTTAGAGACTGGAGTAACTTATGGTTTTCTAATGATAGATTTTAATTAGTTTAGTTTAGGTATTTGAATTGGAATATTTGTCTTAGTCTTCCTTTATCTCTCCAAGATATATGCTAGCACATTTTTCAATTAAAAAGAAAGACTCTTGGGCTGAGTTGCTAAATTTCAGCATAAATTTTTATTCTGAAATTTTAAGCCCCCCAAAATAGCAAGGGGAAAGATTATAACTATCTGACACTACCTTATCTGTATAGCTGAGAAGAACATCACTATAATAAAAGAAGATAGCAATGTCTCCCATTGATTGTTGTTTGATGAATGTAAAGCAATTTACTGGAATGCAATTAGCATTTGCAATCGCATTACCGTGGGGAATATTTTTATGCTGGCTCTGAATTGAAAAATCTATACATTTTCTGTCCATGAGTCTCTTCTTAAGAAGCTTTCTTTCTTGTTTCTTTTCTTTTCCTTTGGGTTTTTCATTTGGTTTTTTGTTGGTTTTTTTTTCATGTTTCAGAGCTATAATTTGTAAAATGCTGAAAGGAAGTAAACCTAGAATTTTTATGTTTAAAATATGCCAAAGGACAAATTGTACAGTATATCTACTGCAGTGGATGACTTGGATTAAAATTTGTAAGGCTGTGCATTGCTGAGGAATTAGTTTTCCAGGGTTTTTATAGGAAGAAATACATCTCTTGGAAAACAAATGGCTTCTGCATAGGAATATCTTAGCAACCTTGAAATAATTTTATAAATGTAAATTTAATAAATTAAGAAGCTTGAAGTACAAAGATTAAATAAGCAAAGCACGGTGATGAAACAATAAGACCTGTGTATGATGATAGAGTAACAATAGTGCTAAAAGTAACAATGCTACCTTTTAACAAACATTCAGATTGCCAACAAGAAATGTGCATGCATGCAAGTGCTTAGTTAGACACACTGTTCTGTCTGCACTTTAAATGGGTGTAAATTCAATTATTTTTACATCACACAAAGTATATAGAGATTTAAAAAAAAAACTACACAAATTTGTTGATTCACAGTTTGGATTTTCTATAGACATGTAAGTGAATGATTGTCAGTGCAACAGGAGAAATCAATCCCAGCTGATATAGCTGAGATTAGGAGAAGGTATCAGTCAAAAATGTATGTGTACTGAAAGGGGTAGTCAACATCCTCCTGGTGTTGACGCATACATGCAATAGCAAATATGGTCTGTACGGGGCTTTTTAATGATTTCTGTGTGTTATGGACCAAGTGTTGCTATCCTAAAGACAACCATAGGGAATTATTTCTATAGAGATCTAGCTGGGAATGTCTCTTGCTTTAAAAATGCACTTATTTTTAACACTATCAGCTAAAGTTGTCTTCCTGTAATGGTATAGTGCACCTTAACCACTTTAGGAGAAGCTTTTCTCTTATGTGTTTGACCTTAGAGGTCTTACAAGGTCCCGTTGTCTGTTGCAGCTTGTATACCTTAATCTCTGTAAGGTCTAGAAAGAATTGCTACTGAATTCCTGGAGACTATATTAGCTTTACCAGTGGGACATATGAGTTTTCTAAGGATTTTTATTTATTTTTAAATGAAAACCTTGAAAGAAAGCAGAAACTTCTTTGTTCCTATTCCTGTTGTGTCTTTATACATGTAATAAAATGCTAGACCCTGTCAGTTCTTTTTTTCCACTGAAAACTTCCTTCAATTTTAATGGGTACAATGGCATTTTTTAGCTGAGATTGGTATTAATATTTTAGTGGAGTTGGAATTGTCTGTGTGCCCTGTCGCTACTTTGCTGAGGAAGAAAAGTTGTTATCCCCATTTATCCGCATTCACTGCTTGTGATCATGCTGTGCACTGGCACGTCTGCCGTCTTAAGGAGAGGCTGGAGGTTTTGGGACACATCTTGTGCTGGTAATAAGGAAAGCACCGCATTTCCACCCTTCACTGTGGTGGCAATGCAGTGCCCACTTTCTTCAGATTTAACTCTGCTGCACTTTCATTTAGCATCAATAATCAGTTAATTACCTCCTATTTTCACATTTTGTCCTTGAGGAAAAAGACTAGATACTTTTGCCACATTGACACAGCCTCAAGTTTTCTGTTATTTTTATGAAGACCTAAATCGACCAGTATGAAGTGCAAGATGCAAGGAACGAGGTAAAATTTTGACAGTATAAACAGAAGTCTTAATAATTTTCTAATAATAATTAAAAAATAGATTTTCTGTTTCTCTGGCTGAAATACCAGAGACTTTGTGTTGCTGAGTTTCAAGGCTGGGTATGTTCTTGAGATAATTATTAGTTTTCCCGAGGAGGGAGGTTTGTATTCTTTATATATTAACTTCTAAAGTTAACCTCTTTTTGCCTCTCCTCTTCTGTATTGCAGTCTTCTTCAGAATGTATTTCTGTACCCTTGATTGGCTATCCAAAGGGTGGTAAGGCTAAAAGCAGATAGGGGCTTTGTCCAATATGGGGCAAAATGTTGTTCTTAAGTGTTGTTTTGCGTTTGTGAGGCTGGTCTGGCACTTTTGAATATATTCATCTAAATTCTGTCGGTATTCATCTGCCATTCTTCTGGAACAAAGATATTTCCTGGGCTTTAGTGGAGTTCAGTGTTTGATCAAGAAACTGCTGAGACTGCACTGTGTGTAATACTGGTAATTGAGTGCTGGATGGTATCTACCCAGTTTCCAGACTGGGGAAGATGCTATGCCACTGTTTTTGCTGTTCTATAAGCAGTAACAAATTGTGACAAGAGTGTTCCAGGCAGCTGTTGAAGTTACTCTGCTCCTGTGGGATCAATGCTTCCTGGTTCCTAATAACTTTGACTTAAAAGGAACCAGTGCACCACAGGAGATAGGAGCCACTGTTTGTTGTGGTATTGATTATTTGATTACTGTTGTCTTGTGTCTGTGAAGGCAGCAGTTCCTGTTCCATGAAAGGATGGGACTTGTGGCTTCACACAGAGCCTTCTCACTGGGGCAAAGGCTTGTCTCTCGCACTGTACGCAAGTTCGCTGATATCTTGGGAGCCTCTGGCTGTCTTGAAGGAAGTCAGTTATCAGTGGAAGCCCAGAGCCATTGTTTCACATGGAGGCAAGAGTATAAAGATCATATGGGGGGAATATGACAGGCAATTGCTCCTGTGCATGCAGGAAGAAGGAGATCCTTCATGGTAGAATTTAGATGACTCGAGGAGCTCATAAAATGTCTTCCCACTTCCATGCGAGGCAGGCATCCTAACTTATGAGGCTTAGTGCCCCTTTCCTTCCACCCACCCCATGCTCTTGAATCATTGTGTACAAGGATCCTTTTGACTTTTTTGATTTTAAATCTTTTTAAGGACCTTTGCTAGAGGTTAAAGGGTGACAGCTTGCAGTGCCCTTGTAAGAAAGAAAGTCTGGGCTGAGACAAGGCAAGCTCTGTGCAGTGTTTTGATTTAATTTTGACTCTGGTTTTAAAATTGTTGGAAATTACTCAGAGGAAAGAATGGATTTTGGAGATCTTACCCTCTCTACCAACTACTGTATCCTGTTCAAGCCGGGGAAGTCTGTTATACAAGCAATTACCAGACCAGAGGTATTTCATGTGGAAGCTGGAGGACTTTCATTCAAGGCTGAGTGATAAGTGCTCAAAACAGGCCAGTGAGTTTTGTGTGTTTTCACCAGTGCAAACAGTAGTAGACAGGAAGAATAGTCATAATAGGTTACGGCTCCTTAGAAATGGTAAACTGAAAACATTTAAACGTGCTTTTAAAGCAGATTCTGAAACAAAGGAGGTAGCCCAGCCCCTCTAAAAGCATTTTATTATCTCTGTGGAAACTGGGATTAATTTATAAAAATAAATAAACAAACTGCTGCACAGATTGGCATTACGCATCAGGAGGACAGAGCAAACATTAGCAGTTCAACTCGTTGAATCAGATGTGCAATTTGAAAAAGGGTCACTGAGAAAGAGATCATGGAAGCTTCAGTCACAGCATTTTGTCCATAGAGTCTTGGGAGTAACTTGGAAGGGAAATCTGAGCTCCATCTGTGAAAAGTCATGCATAACTTGAGGTCTCATTTGTCTTTTTTCCTGATAATGAACTTTACAGCTATCAAGAACAGAACAAGAGGCAAAAGAACCACCTTGGGATTTATTAATTAAAAGTCCTGAATGCTAGCAGTAAGTGCAGTTTGTTTCAGAAGTACATTCACACCTTGTGAATTCCTCTCTGTCAACTATGTTTTCTTTAGTGCTATTGGAATTACAAAAATATAGTGTTAATTCGTAGATGAAACATAATTTTAGAAACTTGGTGTTAACACATTTGAAAGATACAAAGCAGAATAATAACATAAGATGGAGAACAAAGTGGAGGTAGGAAAGTGGTGTCCTTTAAAACCACATCAGAAGTCGCATCAGAAACTGAAGCAGAAGGAGTTTTTCCCAAGGGGAGAAGTGTCTCAAAGTGTCTTTTATGAGTGAGGTGAAAGAAATAATGACCACAGTTGAAGAAATTAGGCCATGTATGCAGAAATTAACATATTCAAGTTATCCACACATGTGAGGAGAAATCTGGGAACAAGAAACTGGACTTTTTAAGGAGATGCTGATGAAACACATTCAGAGTTGGACAAAAAAGACCAGGCCTACTGTTACTGTGGAAAGAGGACTTCGAAAGACCTATTCTGAAGGGGAATGCCAATGCCTCAGAATCTGAGTCATGTTGAGTGCCTTGCAAAGCAAATTGCTAGGGAGACGGACAAATGTGACATTTAACTTATAAGGAATAGTATGTACTTAGCTGTTGAATAAGAAGTAAATTATAGATAGGCAAGATCTCAAATGATTTACAAAATGGTAGTTTCCTGTTGATTTTTTGAGAATTGTTATTAGAGTACATATTGTTCATAAAGGATGGACTGAAGTCATCTTTCATTTAGAAACAATGTGGTACATTGTACCATTTCTGTGGTACACTGTACACATGAAAGGAGGTTAGATGGTTAGATATTCAAAGCTGCATTAAGGACAGGGAAGTTAGGAGTGGCCCTTTGGGAAGACTGGTCTTCCTAATTTGCTTTGTGTTCCCCAAATTCACATCTCTATTGCATCATTTTATATTCCACCTAAAGAGCCTGCTGCAGTGTGAACAAGAGGAAAAACAGCTGCTCTCTTGGTACTGCTAATACTAGGAATTTTTACAGTGTTTTCCAACTGTGGTTTATCTTCTGTGCTTCCCATTTGCTGCTTTTGGAAAGATGTACAAAGAATATCTGACTGTTTGTCAGAGAATGAGAGTTTGTTAGGCTAAAAAGTATTAACAGCTTGATTTAGGAAGGCTGAAATTTCTGCATGTAAGTTACACTGACAAATGTCGCTCGTAACTCCACAATTCTTCACCATTTACAGCCATAATAACCTGCTAACCTATGTTTTCACTTATGCAAGGTTGAATGTTATAGCATCCTAGTAGGTAGAAGAATTACTTCATCTGCAACTTTGATAGTATATTTGGTTTGCATAGCCAGGCTTTGACAAGGGTGGCTTCTGTGAGAATCTCCTAGGAGCTTCTCCTCTGTCTGACACAGCCAGTGCTGGCTGGCTCCAAGGTGGACCTGCCAATGCCAACCCCAACATCAGTGGTGGTTGTGCCTCAGGGAAAACACGTTACAGAAGGGGGAAAAGTTACTGTGTGGCAGCATGGGCAGTTGGAGAGAGGACTGACAATACGTGAGAGGAACAACCCCTCAGATCCTTTGGTCAGTGAAAAAGGACGAGAAGTAAGCGCACCAGGTGCAGGAACTGAGATTCCCGTGCAGCCCCTGGTGCTGCCCCTGGTGAGGCAGCTGTGCCCCTGCGGAGGTCCATGGGGGAGCAGAGATCCACCAGCAGCCCATGGAGGATCCCACGGCACAGCAGGTGGGTGCCCAAAGGAGGCCGTACTCCTGTGGGAAGCCTGCACTGGAGCAGGCTGCTGTAAGGATCTGTGGACCCACGGAGAGAGGAGCCCACACCAGAGCAGGTTTGCTGGCAGGACTTGTGACCGTGTGGGGGCACCTGCTGGAGCAGTCTGTTCCTGAAGGACTGTACACTGTGGAAAGAACCCAAGCTGGAGCAGTTTGGGAATGGCTGCAGCCCGTGGGAAGGGCTCACATTGAAGAAGTTGGTGGGGGATTGTCTCCTGTGGGAGGGAACCCAAGCAAGAGCAGGGAAAGCGTGTGAAGAGTCCTCCCTCTGTGGAGGAGGGAGCAGCAAAGATAATGCACGATGAACTGACCACAACCCTCATTACCCAAAAGAGAAGGATGCATGCCTGAATTGTCATCTCCTAAAGGATCGTGGAACAGGTGGAAATCTCTTAATGAATGTTAAAGTAAACAGAAATGCTAGAACAATATTGCACAGACATGAAGTGAAGGCAGGGGCATAGCAGAATGCTGCATCTGTATTTAGTCTTTACACAGTAGGTGTCTGCATAGGACATGGAAGGAGACTCGAGGTGTGCTCCAAGAAATTGAGGAATTTTTTTTAGGAAATGAGTTGCACTGAGACTTTCTTGAATTCTTGTATTTGGATATAAAAGCAGTGAAATCAGTAGTAGCCACTCCTTCTCTGAACAAAGCTGCATGTTTGCTGGATTTTTCTAATGAATTATCTGTAAGCATGGAAAGATGCACTAGTATGAACATAAACAAAGGCTCTTCAAAGGGATATAGCTTCAGAGGTTTTAGGATTGAGGATCATTAAGAATAAAGGATGACTGAGATCATCTTTAACATAGTACTGGTTTTCTTATGGTTTCCAGGGTAAAAGTTTCCAAAAAAAATTAAATAATGAACAGACCAATATAATCAGTTGGTCATAGTTGAACTTGACAATATGCTTAATTCTCAGTTTGTGTTGGGTTTGGTTTTTTGTTTGTTTTTGCTGGGGTTTTTTTTATATATCCAAAGCTTTTCACAGCTTCAAAGATTTTAGGGCTTACTTTTGTCTACTGTAAGCATTACTGCTTTAATTCCAGTTTGAGCTGTATTTCATATCTTAATGACTGAAAAGACTTGCCTTAGTTGTTCTTGGTCTGAGTAATATGAATCATATGAATATCATATGAATTTCAGTATTATGAAAATATACATATCATTATCCAATATATAATAAGATTGATCACTGTGTAGGAAAGAAATGCAAAGCATGCTTTAAAGTCCAGGTCCCTGAGCTTCTACATAGCTTAAAAAAATAACTTCTGTCTTGATTACAAACTAGAAAATTCTGCTTCTTTTGGGATTTTATACTTCATTCAATGTAATCTACTTCTACAAGAGTATATGATCACACCACTTGAATGGTGTTGGTGTTTTGGTTTTGTTTGGGGTTTTTTTCTGTAATAATAAAATTGTGTTTGGGTGTTCTGGGGTTGTTTTGAGGGCTTTTAATTTTTTTTGTTTTGTTTCCTGATTGGATTTTTGTTGTTTTTTTGAGGGTTTTTGTTGTTGATAGTATTAAAGAAAATCATTCTCTGTTCCAGGAGAAAGAATACGTGGGCTTTTAAAGAAAACGTTTAACATGTGGAAACTTTTCTGCATGCAAAAGGTGCTATGAAGCTGTTTAGTGATTTGAAATGTTAAAACATCTCTCATGGGAACGAGTGAATGAATAAGCAGTTGATTTTATCAGGCAGGTAGGAGAAAAAATTGTGCAGATGTGGTTAATTGTTCTAAATGCACCCATTACTCAAGCATCCACTATCTTGTTATTGCCTCTTCTTGTGAATTTGCACTCTATTGTGTAAGAATATCTACATATTTTACTGAACATTCCTTCTTCTGAAAGAGCAGTTTGAAAAGCGTTTGGTCTGTCAGTATACGGGAAACAGCTGTTAAGAACTCCAATTTTATTCTCTTCCTTTTGGAAAAAGAGTAGGAAGTGATCAGATTTTTCTGCAAGCTGCTTTGTATTAAACATCAAATCCAGGAGTTCCCAGGGGTGGTGTTAGATGTGCTATGAGAATGGTTGCTGTACTATTGGAAATAGCAGTTGGTGAAGCTGCAGCGCGTACGCGGCAATGTGAGTGTTCCTGTTTGTGTGAGCTGCTGCACATTCATAGCCGTGCATGAGCATTTGTCAAATCTCTGTTCGTCCTTTGATCACATCACTTTCATAGGTATTTTATGAACCACGCAGGATCATTTGTAGGAGCTGGAAAGCTCCTACAAATTTTTGTGTTTTAGAAAACACAAAAGAAAAAGGAACACCATCACCTGCGCCACTCTCACCCCTCCGAAAAAAATCAAAACCAAACGCAAACCAAAGCAAAAACACCGTGAAACAAGTAAACATTTAGCTAATGAAGTACACAAAGATGTTTCCATGAATAAGTCATTGCTCTATTTGTTAAACTCATTGACAGAGGAAATGAAAGTGATACACTGGAGTTGCAGCATTCCTCCTACCTCTGATGCCTTACAGTACTCTGCATTAGATCATTACATCTTGCATTAGATCATGATGGATTGCAATGTTGTCTTTGCAAACACTGTGACTATTTGCAAAGTTGCTCAGGTTGTTGTCTGGACTTAAACAAATTAGGATACAGAAAGTGTAGCCCCCCCCTGCCTGTTTATTCAATTTAGAAAGGAATCCTGATGGCTAGACAAAACGCTCATGCTGGCCTATATTCACAGCTATTTTTTTAATGGAAAATTACTTTATGCTAGTAGTTCTGGTATAAGAGAGGGCAAGCCAGTTGTTTGTTTTACTGTAGAACATGCTATTCCTTTTTCTATGAACCTATGTGTATGTTTTCTTTGTCATTCATGATTGCACCGTTGAATCAAGAAGAATGTCCCACCAGTGATACTTTTGCTCAACATTTTTTTTTTGAGTTTCTAGACTGTAGCAAAGATAGCAGGTATTTAAGATCCATAAAAACACTTTTCCTAAGCAGTCTGTGGATAATTTCTGGCATGGACAGAGATTAAACATTTATCTTCAGATGCATCCTTGAAGATGGGAGATGATTGAGAAGAAAGTATAGCTGCAAAGCATAGTTCCATTGGCCTAGACGAAGGACAGTTTTCCTACCCAACTTCTACTGCATGTGTATTTTCTGTGGTCCTGTAAATCCTTTCAGTGAAGGAACAATGTGTGACCTCTTAATAAGTGGATACTGACCAGCAGTGTATGAAGTTTATCAAAGGCTTTTATGACAATCAAACATAAACTTTCATGCTTGTTAAGTATAAAATGAAAGGGCATCAGTCTATTTAAATCTTTCAGATGATTGTCTAAGTATTCTGAATGTTTAGAAAGACAAAGGTGTTTCTAGGCAATATTACCGTGTCTCATTTCAAGACAGCTTTGCCTAGGTATAAAGAATTCTTTCGGATTTTGCAAAAAATCCCTGAGTTGGCTAGAGGCTGGGAATGGAAGCACCTGGCTTGGTTTCACAGAGAACAAGCTGAAAGATGCCAAAAGGCTCCCAAGTCTTCAAAACTGTTCCATAAAAGAGAAATAAATTTGTAGCTAGATCATAAGTCATTCAGTGTACTGGCTTACTGTCTGCTGATTGAGACATATGGAAAACAAAGCCTTACAGATCCTTTCTGCTTCCAGTTCGTTTTCCAGTTGATCCAGGCTCTCTTGCTTTCTGTCCAGTCTCTGCGCCAGCTCACTGCTGCAGGAAACCGTTTACTTCTCAGAGCAGTGTCCCAACTGTGACAACACAGCAGGTTGCCTGCTTCCTTCTCCCTTCTTCTCAGCAGCCACATTGGCTCTCCAGAAGTTTCTCCTAGTTAGACATGCTCAGTTTCCTTCAGAAAAGAGGTATTTTTCTCTCTCCCACCAGGAATATCAGCCTAGCAAAGAGAGATGGGAACAAGGTAAAAAGATGGCTGCACTGCCTTGTTGCACTGTTTTAAACAATATATACCTATCAAGCACTTGTAAATATTAAACTGGAAATGAAACAAATTTATATTGTACCAAATTTTAGCTGGGTGCGGTGAACATGTTATTGTTTGTTACCTGGCCGTCTTTATCACACATCTACTGTCCTTGTTGGTGGTGTTCAAAATCCATTGACACCTTCTTTGGCCTACTGTGTTCTGAGAATAGCATGTTTTACAGTGGTAGCATGATCTTGTTCTCTTTTTCTCTGTCATGCATATCTACTTCAAATCACAATCATTACAGTGTACTATGTGGTGCAGGGTTTCTGGAAAGAGTCAGTGGTTTTAGCCTTATTTTCTGTTTAATGACCATTTTATACGCCACCTAATTTGTCATTTTAGTTTTCTCATCTGCAGTTGAATCAGTTGAATTTGTTTACCTTCATATGCTTTACAAACATGTCATTATCTTATTGTAATCATTATTTGTATACTTAACCTATAACTGATTTGTTCTTCAAAGTATCTGAGGTTTTGATGCTGGTTTCTTCTAGATATAATTCATAATCATAGAATCACAGGATTTTTTGGGTTGAAAGAGACCTTAAAAATCATCTCATTCCAACTTTCCACTAGACCAGTTTGCTCTAAGCCAGTTGGCCTTGAATACTTCCAGGGATGGGACATCCACAACTGGAAAAGAAAATTGATGTATTTCTTTAAAAAGAAGATAAACATGGTGCTTCTTCTCTTAATCTGCACAAACTGCAGATGAGGTGTGGTATCACTCCATAATCCATCCTCTCAGTTGTGCCGATTTGGCATTCCCTCGCACCATATTGGGACTGCACCAGCAGTGGCTGTAGAGTCTACAAGCAGCAGGCAAACCAAGTCTCTGTGCTGATAACTCCAGTTCCAGCATATATATTCTGTGCTGCACATCTTAGTCTCGCTCATGTTTTCTTGGTATGGCAACTGTCTGATTAGTATAATTAGTGAGTTGAATTTGAAATTAGAAACATTGTATCATTGAAGGAAGGTTTCATTTTCAGGTAACAGGGTTACCTTTGAGGTGTCTCTGGCAGTTGCAGTGGCTATAACAGCCCCTGACAGCCTGCCTTGCTCAGTTCTCTCCCTGGAGCAACAGCTATGCTGCTGCTGTCATTCTCAATGAGGGGGCAGGTTTTTCATGCTGATTGAAGACCTGTTTCTGCAAAGAAAATGCACTAAAAATCTGAAAGCGGTTTGTCTCTCTTTGCACCTGGTATTTTAGGCTTCCACTGAGTAAATTGCAACCTTTTTTTGCTATGTTATTTTTTTTTCCTCCAAAGGCTTAGCCTTTTGAATTTGAATAATAAAAATCATAGAACCAATTTGCCAGTGTCAGAAAAAAATTGTACACTCTACAGAATATATGTATTCCCTATAAATCACCTGTAATTGCATAAATTAAAATGAGCATTACTACTGGTAGTTATACTAGTAAAACAGTCATTTTGCTATAGTTAAATTACTATTTTGGATATTTGAGAGTTGTGTTGTCTTTCAAGTTAACTCTGGAGGATATTAGTGCTTTAATATTGATCTATATTTAAAGAGTAGTACCTATAATAATTACTATAGGTTCATAGCCAGCTTCTCTGCAGCTTCAGAGATTAGAAGAAGGCATCACTGTACTTTGACAAGTTTCAGTGAAAAACCCATGCTCCTCCTGTTTCAACAAGGAACAAAAATAATCTAAGGAACTCCAATCCTATACTTAATCTTTACATTATCCTTGAAGATTACAGTAAAAGGCTAGTTTTCAGCTGGCCCACACAATTTTTCTCAGATATCCTACATACTTCGTAAGTAATACAGAAACACTCTCTGATTTCTGTGTAGAGTTGCTCCCTGCCTGTGATCGTTGTACTTTGGTTTTTTCTTGATGACACAAACCTGTGATCCTAGCGCAGTAACAGAGATGCAGTGAAATCTGTGAGCAACTGTAAATTCTGTGAGTTCATTTGTACTTTTCAGCAACTACTTTTACAACTAGACTAGTGCTTTTGTCACTTATTTAAATTATGGTTCGTAGTTTAATTGGGGAATGTTTTAGTGACGAGAAAGCTTTTCTACCTGCTCCGGAGATGGTACTGCACTAATATGATTTCATGGAGCCTGCAATTGGATAAAGAAAATGCAGTCATGTAATTGCACCAACAGAATTTCAGCTGTGATGAAGTTTTGAGAAAAGGGAAAAAAAGTCTCTCTCACCCTAAGCATTCAAGTGGACGAAAATGTTGGCGTAAATAACTGCTAGAGTATGAAAAGCATGATATACTAGAGCCATCAAAGAATGGACATCTGAACAGATGAGGAGAAAGAGTAAATGTCACTGAAATAGAACAGATAATGGCTTTTTGCTGCCACATAAATGCTGAGGCCACAAGGTGAATCAGAAGAAATTTCAAAACAGGCAGCATTGATCCTGTGATAACAGTCCCATTACCATGATTTCATTTCTATGACACTGCTTGATTGATACAGATGCAATCATTTAATTTCCCATTTGCTAGCGCAACAGAAGGGTATTTCCTTAATGTGTGCACAGTACCCCTTTCCTTGCACAGTCAAAGCTCCCACTCCTATCTCTGTACCAAGGATAACGCAGCAGGACAAAGCCTGATGAAAGAATTCATCTGTATTTTGCTTTGAGGCAACCATATGTAATTGTGTGTTGTGTTTTTATTGCATATTTTTGTGGCCAACCTAGATGCTTCCTGAAGTTTCATAATCCTTAAGTTGCGCTGTTAGTAAATTATGGATGTGCATCTACCAGTATGATAAGTCGTAAATACTGAAACTGCTAACAAATGTAAAGCAATCATTTTGTCAAAGCCAAAGCCAAACCCAAAAAGGAATGAAGAAACAGTTTTCAAATGGAGGAAGCTAGTTAAAATGAGAGAATTCACACACAAGCTATTATACTTCATAAAAAAATTGTGTTTGGGGGATATTTTATTTTTATATTTTATCTTAAGAAGTCCAAAAGTAAGTATTTTCTTTCTAAGAAATGTTATTGTTCATCATGAAAGCAATAATTAAGCATCTGAAAAACATTTTAAGGAAACATGGATTGTGTATGTGTTAATGCTTTTTTATGGAGTGAGTAATGACTGTATAGCTGTGGTTGTTTAATGATGTGAGTAGGGAATTGCCTGTAAGGAATCTATACTTTATTAGAGCAGCTGATATAGTTGGAGGAGGGAGTCAGACAAGATTTCTGGCATGCAAACCCTTTTTCCTGCATATGTTTCTTCTGTCATTCAGAAGTGTGGTTCAGAGACTAAAAAATATACCATACATTTTTGCCAAAGTGTTTATAGTTTTTCTTTAAATTTTATTTCTCTAGATTTTAAAAATATTTCAACTTCTGAAGACGTTCAAAGTATAAAAGACCTTTTCAGTCTTAAAAGACTTTATTTCATATTTTGACTTATCAAGATGAGTAGTAACTATTAGAAAAAAAATTACTGCACTTGAGCAATTATTTTGGAGCTCCTGTTCATGTAGTAGCATTTCTTGAATACATTTCTCCAGACACTCTTGCTGGTGCTGCCCTGGAACAGGACTAGGAGAAAGAGCTCATCTTTTTTGCCTTAGTATAAATCAGATATAATTCTGATGTCTCCGGATGGCATCTTAGGACCAATGAAATCACTACCCAAGAGACTCCCAAGTAGCTTGATAGGTACAAAATCAGAATAAATAATGAAAGAATATGAACCACTGACTTAAGGGTGATGTTAAGTGTACCTAGTTGTCAACACTTCCATTATTATAAATAAACAAAGGTATTGGACGATTAGACCTCTATATTTTTTCTCTTGTTTTCCCTTGCAGGGGGGAAATGCTTAACTGCTGCATCAAAGGTATTGTCTGGATTAATTAGTTAGTTAATTAGTTATTACTAATTAGATTAATTAGTTATTCAGTGCTATAAAGAGTATTATTGATAGTAACCAAGCATGAGATTGAAGTTATTTAGCATTTCTCTTCACTAGAACATTTACAGAAAGAATTTATTGTGAGCACATATGTTCTCTTTGGGTTAGTTCTCATTCATTCTGGACAAACCAATCAATGAATGGAAGATTTAGGCATTTGATGTGTCAGAAATTTTGTTGATGCTTTCACACAGGAAAGTTGAAGCTAAAATCACAGTCTGGATTTTGATGTCCACTTGTTTGGACCTTTGGCATCTCAAGGACTATCTACATCTCAATATATTACTGGAATTCTTATAATAGAGAAGGCATTTTTGCTGTTCAGGAAGTGCTTATACCATGGTTTTAATTTCATGTGAGGCCTCACTTGCTCTTGTCTTGTTGCACATCCTTCCTATATCTAAACTTTACTTCTTTTTTATACAAATGCCAATCTGACCTCAAAAATAAATATGATATCTTGAATATAGTCTGCATTATTTTTTCACTGACTAGGCCATCTCTGTTTACTTTATACAGATGTTTATAAACCACTGACCACACACTAAGTTGCAATGTCATTGGATATATACCTTTGTGCCACCATCTTCCCTCCTTGCTTTTTTCTCCTTTTTTTTTCCCTTTTCACCACTACATTTTCATAGCTTATTAGAAAGAACATTTCCTTTTATTCTACCTTCCTCAAATCTTTTTCTTCCTTGATTAAGACTCCTTCCATCACTACAGATCCTCTGATAAGTAGGGGACGTGTACAGATGCCCAAACCAAGGCAACAAGAGTGGGTTTTTTTCCACAAGTTGTTCTGACTGCCCTCAACTCTTCCAATTTTTATCTTTTCCCTGCATTTGTGTCAAGTGCCCTAATCCCATACAAGACTGTGTATGGTCAGAGAAATGTTACTGCCATTTTAATTATCACCTTCCACAGTCTCATTAGTGACAGTGTGAGTGAAGTGGGGACAAATCTCCTTGCAGCTATACCCATTGCTTATGGTCACTTACATTTGAGGTTTTGCCCTATCTGAGACAGCTGAATTAGGTATACCTGCTGAAATTATTAGTTGTGAAGTTTGTTTTTCTCCCTGTTCAGTAACAGACATTTTACTTAAAAGCTGGTTAGAATTTGCCATATAATTACTACGTATTAAAGAAAGACACTAACAAGAAAATGAAATTAAAACAAAGCATCTCTTTTTGCCTCCTATCATAATCAAAAAACTGTTTTTTCTTTTAGTTGAGCTAAAGATTATTATGGTCTCCTACAGTAAACATGCTACCTAAAAAAAACCTGTTCCAGATTCACTTTTCATTGAAACAGAATTCTTAGTGTTTTGTCGTAGTTACACTTTTGGAATTCAATTTAGTAACAGACTCAAAACTAATTCAATGTAGGTTGTGGGAGGGAAAAATCTGTAATACTTTAGCTGAATCTACCACAACAAATCAATTAAAAAGACATGTAGCATCAATTTTCCTCCAATTTACATCTTTTAAAAGACGTAGTCAAACATTAATTTAAATTCATGTTCTCAGTTTTTCTTCTGGTGGAATCCTGAATTTATCCTTCATCTAATTGAAATTTTGAATCGGTTCTGAAACATGCTTCTCAAGACCACCACGTCCTAAAATGGTCTTTGCATCATTGTTGCTATGGCATTTCAAGGGCTGACATTAAGTCCTTTTGCAGAAGTAACTAGAGCACATTTATAAAAGGCACTTTATACAGTTAAGAACAATGTATAGTGTTGAATTGGGTACACATTTTCAGAAACATTTTTCCTGTTTTCTAGAAATTAAAAGTAATATTAGTTATTTGCAGCATACTCTTAGGAGAATCACTGAATTCACAGATAACTGTTCTAGAAAATTCCTATCACAATTTTCATAGAAACACAGAAGTCACATATCTGTTGCTTTGAGGTTTGCATAAAATATGTGATTATTTTTGCTAATATTAATGGCAGTTATAAAGGGCAAACACCTACATTACTTGGAGATAAGCATCTAAACATAATGCAGGACCTGCAGGCTTAGAGCTAATGTACATCTTTAGTATGTACATTTTTATGGTGCACCACATAAACTGAATGTGATAAAGAACTTGCTGAGGTTTCATCTAGTCAACAGAAGTTTTGGAAGGAGATGAAGCTTTGAACTAGTATCAGTGTGTTCTTCATGCTTTACTGAAGATGGTTAAAAAAAACACGAAAAGAAAGTTAAAACATTTCTGAGGTATAATACACAAAAGATATTTCTGGTTTTAATAACTTTTAGTATGCTTTCAGCCTGATTTTTAAGGCTGATGTTGTGTTTTAGCAGATGACAAGCAAAACAGATATTTTGCAGAGCATGGTTGCTTATTACAGCAAAGAATGAAAAATATCTTGCCAGGACTGCTATTATTTGAGATAACTCTCCTATATGACATTTAAATTTTCCCCTGACCCTAGCCTCATATGCTGCTCAAATACATAATAAATAGAAGGAAGGAAAAATCACCAAATTCATGGTATCTCAGTAGCAAAGCTGTTTCAACTTCTAGGCCATTGTTTCATGGAAAACAATATAGTGGGGAAATAGGCAATAATTTTCTCATAACTGGAATATTTCAGAGAACTGGTAACGCCTAATTTGTTTTGCCTGTTTATGACAAATTCTGAGGACAAAGAAGTCACAGTCAAATCAGTAGAGAAATCAGTCTTAAGGCAGCCATAGTGGCGAGACTGCCAATGGACGCCAAGGGTGAAAGTCATTGGAATAAAACCTGCACCTCTTCAAGCTCGCTGTGTTTTATTTGAAGTAGTCTCT
Source organism: Rhagologus leucostigma (assembly GCA_013397725.1). NCBI lineage: Eukaryota > Metazoa > Chordata > Aves > Passeriformes > Rhagologus > Rhagologus leucostigma. The sequence goes on along the minus strand of VZTD01004681.1, from coordinate 2,002,162 downwards.
GAGAAGAATTTGTAATGTTGTTTTGTAGTTTTAGTAGTGTTAAGGAAATCATAAAAAGAATTAACTCATTTAAGTGAAGGATTAAATTTTTCAACAGTGCAAGAAACCTTTCCCTCTTGTGATCATAGTACTGTATTTAACAAGGATATATAAAATAATTTTTAAGCTGAATGTGTTGTACTAGGCCTTGATTAGTATGTTATACAAGATCCCAGTTCTGCAGATATTTTTCCTTTTAAAATGTGATCTCTTCCACTGGTTAAGGGCTCAAGTTGACAGATTTCTTTTTTTTTTTTGATAATTCTAGGTTTTTAAGTTAGTATTTATATGGGTTGTGCTAAATGGGTGTAAATGCAAATCCAAATAACTAATGAGGCATGCATATATTTTTCTTCATAATCTATATTTAAGATCTCCTTTCCTTCATGAAGGCAGGTTGCTGTATTGCTATTTATAGTGGGGTTGAAAACCTATGAATATTCATAACATTTAATATGTCTTATATCTGATTATTTTGAAAGAAGTACAGTTCCCATAAATAAATATTTAAATAAGCAGATGAACTGCAATAGAAATGAAATGCATATCAGTGTTCTCCAAATAGCAATGAAGCACGCACTTCTAGTGAAAGATAAACCACTGAACAAAACAATTTTTGTTTTTACACGTCTCTTGTTTTCTGAACAGGAAAGGAATACATCATCTAGAGATGATTATGACCTGTCTAATTGAGAGGTGAACATAGAAAAGTAGTCTAGAATCACATAAATAGAAAGAACACAGGTATTTACTGAAAAGCCCTAAACTTTTTTTTTAAAAATCTGTGTTCATCATAATCTCTATTATGCTTCAAGCTGTGTCATAGTTTATATCATAAAAAGGAGTTATAGGAATTTTGTGTACCTTAATAGGCCCTAAATGCAAATATTCAAGACTGAGTGAGAGATGATCTCTGGGACCATAAATTGAAAGCAGATGAATGTTTTGAAGTATAGTCACAAATAAAAATAAAAGGAACTACATACTTGGTTCTCCCATTCCAAAGTAGTATAGAAAGCCATTTAGGAACAACTTAAACTGTCAATATGTAAAAAAAAAACCCCAAAAATTGAAAAGAAAAATGGATCTCGAAAAGCTGAATAAAGCAATAATGCTCTTGCGGGTGTTCTGACTTCTTAGGGTTCTAGTAGTGCACTGCAAATTCAACTTAAATATAGTTCCTATAAATGCTTTCAGATCATACAAACCTGAACTAGTGGAAACTGCATTTTCAAAATCCTTTCAGTAATAACCATGCACACCACACTTAAAATACAAAAATTTTTCTCCTTCTCGATACTTACTTAAAAGGAATGTTTGGAAAAAACTCAGGGATTGATTCTTTGCTTCCTTTGAACTAAGCAGAGTTACGTTCCTTTTTGCTCTAATGACTACAGAATGAAGCAGCTACAGCAACTTTAAGTGTTTGGGATGGTTTTTTTTTACTTTAGGGAAGGAGACCAGGTTTTTTGCTTTGTTTCTTGCCCATTACATCTTCTTGTGAATGAGATTAGCACCAGGGATGCCCATGTCTGAATTCTCACAAATGGTTTACTGAAGAGGAGCAATTTTATCGTTATTTGTATTGAGTTTGTGCTATAATACTCCTTAAAAATCTGTTACACATTTCTGCTGAAGGTAATAAGAGGAAGCTAGAGAGGCTGGGGATAGATACCCACCAAACAGCTGGCTTGGCAGCTCCTGCGCTCACTGCACTCTTCCAACATCCCTTTCCCTCTGGGAAGCAAAGTGCTCCTTTCTCGACTTGGGAAGTCAGGGTGCTTGTGGGACATCTCCTGAGAGTCCTCCTGTCTCTGTCTCATTTGACCTAGCACTTTGTGAGCCTCAAGCAGACACCGTCTCTGCAACTACCAGTTCAGAGTGCTTACTGCACATCCTGAGCAAAAGCCATGGATATGTAAAAAAATAAATTGAATGAGTTTGTTCTTGGAAAAATCCTTGCTACTGCTGGCCAGATTGGGCTATTGGCTGATGTGACATCTACTTGAATCTTCTTTTACTGCTAGCTTGACGCAATTTACCTAGCATGAACTTAAATACTCCTGCCAAGTATAATAAACAAAAAAAAAATAATAATTGTAAAAACTAGTACAGTGGGATCCTATTTTAGGAAAACAATAATTTCTTTATATTCAGAGTAGCTAAAGGACTTGCTTGTTAATTTGAAAGACAATAGTTTTCAATACAAGTTTCAGGCAGGTTTTATGAGAAAAGTATTATGCAATGGAAGAAGCGATCACTGAACTTCTGATGCCAATAAAAGGATTAGTTTCTTTTTCATCTCTCCTGCTCTGTTGATTCTCTCTGCATTGTGCCAGCTTTTTTTTTGCTAATATGAAAAGCAACACTTTTTAGGTTTTATGTCTGGCTTTGTTTTGTTAATGTTCAAGTCTGGGTCCTTGATTCCTTCAAGGTAATTCAGCAAACATTTCAGGATCATATGAAACAACAGTCACTGCCTTGTGTCTTCTCTGAAAATGTTCCAGATAGGATTCACTCATCTAACCTTTAACAAGTACCCCAACCTAGTCCTCTAGGCAGCAACTTACTGTCAAGAAAACCAGAGCTTCCACAGGGCAATTCAACTTCATGTTTCAGACATCAGTTATTTGGATTGAATTGATTTCCCCATATAGGTTCCTGTTTCTCTCGTTTGACAGGAGGTCCAGAGGGAGTCCAGAGGTTGGGATTAGAAGAGATGCCTCTCTAGGAGAGGTGAATTTAAGATCAATCTCTTATTTTGTGTTCAGTATTCTCTATTTCCTGATGAATCTCACTTGTAGTGTAAAATACTGACATGCAGCGGGGGTTAAGGGCAGTTTATTTTTATTAATGGAGGTGCTCCTTGGAATTAGACTTCTCTCCTATATTTCAGCTCTCAGTAAAGCAACTGTTTGAAGAACCCCATCCTTACCTGTAGACTGTGTCTTTCACACTTACCTGTATTTTTATTGCTAACAGCAGAAATCTAATTGTTCTTTTAGCTGTGGTCCCCTAGTGCCGCTACTGCTGTAACATCACTCCAGTTACTTATTAACATTTAGTTGTTAATTACTTACCTCTCTTATTTGTGTGGCTCTCTTTTCTCACCACAACTTGCCTTTTCTATTCCATTTGCTTCCATCTGTTTTAAAACATGGCTGCAGTATTTACTCTTTTTTTTCTTTTTTTCTTTTTTAATTCACTTGCATATAATTTCCAGTAGTATTAAAGGGTCTTAAACATAAATGTAAAAAAACCCAAAAAAACCCACCACCACCACCAAAAAACCCCAAAAACAACAACTAAAAAACCACATTAAAAAAACAACAACAAGAAGAAAAAAAAACAACAAAAAAAACCAAACCAAAAACCCCTCAAAAAACCCCCAAAAAACCACACACCAAAAGAGTTAGAATATCTTTCTTCTCTTGCTTAGGATTTTTTTTTTACTTTTTTACCACTTGATTCTGTGGTTCTTTTAATGTATTATTTTCTTCTTGCTTTTTAAAGATAAATGCAGCTATCTAATAGACTATGTTGGCTGCTCTTAGTACTTTAATTGGTATTATACCTCCTTGACCCAGAAGAACAAGGGCACTTTTTCTAAAGCAAGCAAATTATATACTTCAGGTTGTGTAGCAACATGGTGCTGATGAGCAACTCCTTTAAAGCAGTTCTGCAGAAAGCACTTTCAAATTACAATATACTGGGCTAATAAAATCTACATTTTTTAGCATGTTATTCTTATATCGTTGTTAACAAAGCAAATCTAATCCCATTCTTAAATTCAGTGTAGTAAAATTTGCTATTCTTAAATTTAGATCTAAAACATTTCAAATAATTTCCAAAATACTGTAATAAAAGTAATTATTATTAATTTATTATTTCCATTATTTAAAATCTTTGGGTATATTAAAAAAGTGCCAGATAAAACAAAATAATAATAATAAAAAAAGACAAGTAGAGGGACAAAGATAGCTGCATAGTACAGTTTATAGAAATTATCAAGCAAAAGCTCTAAACATGTGCAATTGGGAGGGGAAATTAATGTAAACCTATGCTTCTTATTTATGGAACAAAAGCAATGTTGGTTAATCCCAAAATTTTGAGGTGGCTTTGCAGCAGCGTGAGAGTTCAAACCATCTCTTAAATTCTGTGGGGATCAGGCTAGCAGTTAAAGTCCCCTTCCATCCCTCAAGGTCTAACCATTAATTCCTCTTTCATTCTAGCAAAGGCAAGGTTCTCCTTCATGTTGCTCGTAGCCAAAGATCAGCAGAGCTTACGGTCTCTGTAACCAGGGACTGGATGTAGGAAAACAAGGGCTTTGGCAACGAGAATAAATTGCCTGCCAGCATGGGACTGTAATTGAAGCACAAAGCTAGACAAACCTCACCTTTCCTCTGCCCAGCAGAGAGTCATTTGCAATGCTCTGTGTCAACTAGCACAGGCGTGGAAGAAGATGTCAGCTTCACCTTTTTTAATTAGGTGCTGAAGGCTAAAAATATGCTTCTTGTATGCGATGGAAAGACAAGATAAGGTACACATGCTGACTCCCACATGCTGCAAAACTAGTAAGGTTGCGTTTGCTGAATGGCAGTTGAGTTGAAACTGGGAAAATGTAGCTTCAATGCAAGCTTCAGAAAGGAAAGCCGGAAAGAACCGTACATTTTACTTGCATACAGAAAATTTCACCTCCCACACAATGAGCTCTAATAGCAGCAGCGTGTCCTGGTCCAAACCTACAGACATGGACGGGGTCATAGGGTTTTCTTTAGCTCTCTCCAACTGCAAACCATTGAGAGAGCTGAATAATACCACAAAGAAAAGAGAGCTATAGTTGTTAGCAAAGACTTTCTGTCACCTTTTGAAACTATGTCTTCTTGTAGCAATTCAGAGACACTTGAAGCTTGGAAATGGTCTATGTATTTTGGAAGGAATTAAACTTTCTACATCTAAAGATGTATAGCATTAGGCAGCTAACAAAAAGCCCATATTTCAGATTTTTAAGAAACCACCTAAATAATTGTGCCATGGAAAGTCATTTGGCAGAAACGCATTTAGCACTTTCTATTCTTGCTGATTTTTGTCTAAAACCATCTCAGCTACTCTGTATGGAAACTCACTACTATGGTTTAAACTTGAATGTTGCTTTATTTGCATTCTATTCAAAAACAGCCTAAATCAGAAACAGTGGGGAAAATACTGAACAGAGCAATTAAAAAAAAACCCCAAGCCTCCTTCCCTTCTCAACTTATTGATTCCTGTGGGATACTTAAGAAAAGTTATGAAAAATTTAATGTGTTGATGGTGATCTTTTCCCTTTTCTGACACTTGCTGTCTGGTTACATCAGTGTAGCTACTCTGTCAGAAAGATGCTGAAGTGTGTGATCTTTCAGGTCAGCTTTCCAGCAGATAAGTGATGACATTAGCTTCAAACGGTCCTTTTCTTTAGTATTGTAAAACATTAATGTTTTATTTGCACACAAACATCTGTGTTTGACCAGAGGTAGCTCATTAGGATGCAAGACAATAGTGTCATCTAATACACCCACATTATGTTAAATAGTCGTGAACACTAAAGCTAATAATAAATTTTGGTTCTGGTATATCTCTTCCAAGCAGGACAGCGTATAACCCAACTAAAAACCAGCACATGCTTTCACTTCAAGGAGGAAACCACTATGTTATCAAGCAAATCAAACTAGTTATCTTCACGTGGTGTCGCATCTTGGATCTAATGTTACAGTCCTGTGTCTACAGGTTGTGTTTCTCATGGGGATGGCTGGTATATTCAATCCCTAATGTATTTTCTACCTTTAGCACTTAGCAAAGAAAAATCTCCTGAGAGAAATATGTTTTTCAAGCATTGAAGCGGAAGAGTTATTTAAAACTGGATTTATGCTGATGCTGATCCTGATGTTGGTTTTGTTTTGAAAGGCTTTTTTTTCAAAGGTGTGGTAGTGTCCAGAGTTGGTTTAGCACAGGAAGTTCCAAAGTTTACAGCTGAATAGGAAATGAAAAGCAAATGTAATTAGATATCAAAGGTTTCAGAGCAGAGGAAAATCTCTCTCTCAGGGTTCAGCATTGGTTTATTCATGCAAATTTCTGTTTCTGTCTGTTTTCATTAACATCTTTAGTGACTTCAAGAAAAATCTCTATCTTGTCCATGTACTTAACTAAACAGATTGGGTTTTTTCCTACGTCAGTGCAAGTTCAAACTGTAAGGTACCTGAATCTACCTGTGGTGACAAGTTCTAAATATATTCTAAAACCTTTTCCAATATTGATAGTTCCACTTGCTCTGAATAAAAAATGCATTTGAAAGCTCTGCATCTTTAGCTGGTTTTGTAAAGTCAGCAGTGGTCACCCATATATATGATAGTAGGATTAAGCCCTTCAAAGTGCCTGTACAAGGTTTTCTGATTGTTTGTAACTCTCAGCATCCTTTAGAGTTATAACTAGTTGCACAGTCAACATTTTTTGCTACATCACGTATATGTCCTTGTGTCATGGAGTCCTTCATCCACAATAGTTAAATCTTCTTCTTGCTGGTAATCTAAATACTTGTTCTTCTTCCACTCAGACCTTCTTCAACTACGTGATTTTTTACAACAAAAAAAAGAATGTTTATAACTTTAAAAGAGATCCATAGTTATGAGGATGAAAACAGCATTTAAAAATAAATTTTAAAATACTATGTTTTATTTAGAAGATTTCTTTATATACAGATTAATAAAAGTACTTAGGGCTTAAAATGAGTCCTTCAAGAACCAGAGAAACTTAGTTTAAGTTATCTAAGAAGTGGAAGCAATATTAATAAAGACATTACTGTCACTAAAAGGGTAAAGTGAGGATGCACAATACCACCTCATTTATTCAACACAGAGAGAGAAATGAAAAAGGTGCTGGAAAGATTTAGAGATCTTTCAACATGAACAGTAGATTTTCCAGTAATTTGAGCTACATGAATTATAAAAAATTCATATACTTCATAAGATGATGAATGAAAGACTGTAGTTGAAGAAAAGGACCCATATAATAGGAAAATAGTATAGATTTGCACTCAATAGCCAAAACAAAGCAGGTAAAAGAAAAAGGAGCAGGAATCTGATGGAGAAGAGAGAGTGTTCTATTTAGATTGAAAGTTTGGCATATAGGCTAGGTTATTACCCAAGACAGTAAAGAAAGCCCTGGCAGGTTTATCAAGGAGTGTTCAACTTTAATGTAAAGTCTATCTTTTGGAGGCAGAGTGCAGCACCACCAGATTTTTAAAAATTTCATTTTATTTTTTTAATAGGCACTTGAAACTAGGTCTTACAGAGAATTGTTTAGAGTTGTACGGCCACTGAGAAAGTCTACTGGCTGCGTCAGTTTCATAAAGAGAATTGTGCGACAGAAAATCGTATCAACTAGAAGTCAAGTCAGTAAACTGGGATTTGAGATGAGATGAGAAAGACAATCAGTCAAGGATACCTGGATGAAGAAGAGTACAAGTGCAAATGAAGAGGAGTTAATGAAATTGATCACCTCTCACTCAAAAAGAGTAGTGATAATTAAACCATTGTCACAAGATCTGATTTATCACAGCACCAAATGTCAGAGCAGTTAAGTTTAGTGATCAAAATAATAGTTAACAAAAAAAATGTTTACCTTTAGGAAATTATTGTCATAAATGATGTAATGTCCCTCTTGCTGTTTGATGTAGCCCTGCATGTCCTATATCCCATCATGCCAATGTTTTTACATTGTGTCTCTAATAGTGGCTGGCACAGCCTGAAGAAAGAAGGACAATGTTCATTTATCATGTTCTGATACTGTTCTAGAAGCATATATGTGTATTTTCTGTTTGCTGGCAATGAACGTTATGCTTGTTGCTAGTCTTAGGTGCAGAAGATGAATCTGTATCCAGCAGATGATGCAAAGTAGATTTTATACAGCCCTCCCAGATGACTGTCCCCACTGCACTTGCTGTTACCAAAAAGAAATTCATGCATATGGATTGACTACACTGCTGGGAAACCTCTGAGAGGATGTGTTTTTCTCCTGAGGAAGGCATCATCTTGTGTCCTAGCATGTGGGAAGCACTCTGCCCTGGCATATTATCTCAGCCTTGGTTCCACCTCAGGAAAAAGCATTTCGAGTGCATTTCAAGGTGCAGTTAAGTCCATACCACAGGACTGAAATCCAGATATAATGCAATGCATTTCTGTCACTGAGCAAGTGAACAGGATGGTTCTAGTGCACTAAGTGGGTCATGTAGATGCACCCTGTGCATCCCTCTGGCACCACCACTTTCTCTGTCTTTTTTTGCCAGTCCTGCCAGACAGATTAAGCTCTGATTAAATTTTGGCTTTAGAAAATATTATGATTGCCTACAGAATGCAAATTTTCTGATTTTTCTGACAGGCCAATTCCTAGTTTTGCATAGTTTATCTGTAATATGTTGTATTCCACTTTTTCTACATTTTACCATAAAAGTCCATCCAGTGAAGTGTCAACACAAGATGAAGGACAGGTTTATTCTTGGTACACTAAACCAGATTGTATATGCAGAGCTATGTGGATAAGGGGTGGATTCTCTTTGGCACATACAATATTTAGATCAGGATAGCTATGAATGGCAACTTGAGCATATAAACATCTTATCTATGATCATTTCCATCTATGGCATGACACAGTTTTCAAAGAAGCAGTATATATTACCAAAGATCTAAGTATGTAACTGTCCTCATTCATTTCTTGGATGAAATATTTTAAAGTATGTGCATTTATGGTGACTGTTCCACCTTTTCCAGGGCATAATTCACATTTTGAAAGTAGCATTGGGCAGAGGCAGAATCTCGTAGGCATATACGTATTTAATCTGGGGAGCAAGTTCATTTATATCAGGTTTATTTTTCCCCATGGTATCTATCCACCATCAGTGATTTGTTTAATGAATGCATTTTAGCTGTTCCTTCAAATCTCACAGGATTAGAGTTCTTAAATATTTTAATGTCATTAGCTACCACTGGAAATCGCAGTGTAATTCTGAATAAGATAGTTGTACCTAGGTGTTCAGTGTTCTTTTCAGTCATGCATATTTTACCTGAATATGAATTTTAAAGGGAAATTTTACTTCTCCTACATACACATTAGAAGTTTATGGCTTTCTCCTCAACTGAGTAATCTTCCTTAAGAAAAAAGATAGTAAATGCTGGTTGCAATTACCCCTCTGTGGATTATGCTTTATTCATGTGTCCTATCTATCAGAGTTTTTGGGGTTTTTTGCTCTGTGGGTTGTTTAGAATTCATGCTAGATCTGATATTTTATGGTTTTTAATGTGAAGATTTTTTATTTTTTTATTTTTTATACATAGGCCTTTGCAACATTTTTCTTGAACAGTACAACATAACACTGCCCATGATATGCCTGTGTTTGGCAGCACATAGCATCAGGAGATGATTTGTTTCATTGAAGGATTCCAGTCAGTGTCTTTGAGGACAGTTAAGAGTATCCACACCAGGGAGATGTCTCTGACAGGATGAGACACCTGCACTGACATCTGTGCAGGTTGATACTGTTGACCATCTTCCCAGAGCCTTTATTTTCCAATTCTACTAGGTTTGAAGATAGTGGTCTTCCTTCAAATAAGTAGAATAAGAGGTTGAAAACAGCTGTAGTTGCAAGAAGCAGGAATAATGTCTCTATTAATAAATCTTTAACCATGGGGATAATATTCTTTATGTTTACTTGAGGGGCTGAACCTGTCCAGGGGATGATTTTTTGAGCTTCACAGCTGCCCTGGTGGGAATCTTTGGGTTTTCTGTCTTTTTTTTTTTTTTTTCCCTTAATTGATTTAGCAAAGAATTTGTAGAGAAACAGGGTTTGCTTTTCTTGACCTTTAAATACCAGATAAGTTTCCATGGCAAGTTGTGTTCCTTTGACTTAAGAGACTAGATATCCTGGTGGAAGTACTCCTAATGTTCTTTGCTGTATCATAGTGTAAGTTCTTCAGAGCTGTAAAGACTAGAAATCCCTCTTCTAACTTAAAACAAATGTTTAAGTTGTGGGAGGTGTATTTTCTGAGCCAGCATTGGAAAGCATTCATAAATAGATGTGCAAGTAGATGCTTCATTGTCTGACTGATTCTACTTGTGACAAAGCACTTGAACTGTCTATCAGTGCTGAGTGGTATTCTAATACAGGAAGCTTTTTTTACTCTGCTCCACACCTGTAATTTAGATGTACCTAATTTGTCTGGTATCAGATTCTGTCCACAAATTTCCTTTAGAAGAGGTCTTCTTTAACAGGGCATTCTGTTTTGTCCTGGTAGACAGAGGATTATATATCTCCCAAAAATTACAGAACCACAATGAGTTGAGGTAATTCACAGCAGGAAGTAGACCAGGGGAAAAAAAAAAAAATCAGTATAATTTAAAAATAATGTTAGCTATGCACAATTCTGTAAGAAACATTTGACAGTTACCTGTAAACATAGTACTTGACCATATCATTCTTTCTCTCTCCCTCTCTTTCTCTCAATTTATGATATATAAAACAAAAGTAGGAGTAACTTTCAGTTTGACTTTTGTGAGAATGATTGACCAGGACTGAATGCAATATTCATAGTTTAGTCCAGCCAGTGCCTTGTAGACTGCCTTTAATATTTCCTTTACCAGAGCTAGAGTAGAGTTTAATTTCCAATCTTTATGCCCACATTCTGTTGATCACTTATAATTTACTAATCCACCTAATTTTATCATCTTCTATTTTAGATTTTGGATTTGTCACAGAAATTTTATTAGTCATTAGCTATCTTATGTACATTGTCATTTCTATTACTTCTGCTTTAGGTTCAAATAATTTGTCTCTTATGATACTCAAATCCTCCTCTGAATGATGCTCCTGTTGTAATTTTTACCAAAATTGGAGTTCTGGGAGGAGGAACACAAAACAAGAAAACAAGTGACTGCAGATATTCTCTGTCCTTTATTCTCCAAGTTGGCGTCTATATTTTGGTGAAAAGCGTTTAAGGGATGGTTTCTGCCATCTAGAGAGCTCTTTTGATGGTGTACAATCTAATATATGGTAGTTCCCTAAAGTGCTGAATAGTTTTCTTGCTATAAGGCAAATCAAGAGTGAAGAGAAAATCCTTACTGTAGTCTTCTGAATTCTCATTTTAAAATTTTAGTTGCAAATTGATATGATTTTTGAAACTGATCATGTTGTTGATAATGAAAATTACTCAGCATCTGACAAACTTGATCCACTTGTATGCACTTAATGTTTCATTTATGGATTCATTTGTTTTATTTAATTAGCTGGGCTGTTGTATTCATTCCCCTGAAACAGTACAATGTAATGTTTATGGAAGTACATGTGACCTTGGAGATACACTTCTAGCCATTGCCTTGTCTTCTGAGAATACAAAATCCATATGGTGCTATCCAAAAAGGAAAGTATTTGTGCTGCATTAATGTCAAATTAGTTGTCATTACATTTGAATAAAAGGTGAACAGTTTGAGGCAAAACTAATTATAATCTATAGCTGCTTATATTCTTTGTGCAAATTGGACATTTACATTTTTGAATAACAATGCAGAAGATCAAAGTACATCTTTGTTAATTTTGCTTAGTATTGCCATCTATGCTGATGTCATAAACTCTGATACTGACAGACTGACGGAAGGAATAGCTAGAGAGCTAATTGCTTGAAATAGGTTTCATGGAACTTATTAGGCGGTGTTGTAGTTACCACATATGAAAACATGAAGAGAGTGCTGTATTGGAGCCCTTTGTTTCTACTGAAAACTTCGTTTCTTTTGAAGAATAAACGCAACCTGACTGAAACTATTCACAAATTTTAAATGAATTTTTAATCCAGATGAATTCATTGAGATAGCGGATAGCTTGCACATAATAAACGGAACATTTTCAAAATGCACTTTTAAAATTATCAACGTTATTCTCAAAAATCTATGTCTAGACTGAGTGCAATGTTCGATTCCCAAGTAGGCAAGTTTTGTTTGATACAAACTGGTTGCTTGAACAAGCACAGTTATTTCAAATGGATGAAAAAAAATTTCCTCCTCCGTTTAAAACTACTAATCAAAACAATATCACTAGAATAGAATTATATTTCATAGGCTGTGGTGTTCATGGAAGAAATGTTAATGTTTAAGAATGCATTGGAACCATAGTTATAAAATTAATATGAACATTGGTAGGAACAGAAGGCCATAGGAGATCGCTAGGTAGGTCTTTACGTTCAGTACTCTAGAACAGCAGACAGGCATCAAGCAGCTACAGGGATCATGGTGATCTACAAAACATCTGCCCTGTACAAAACTGGCCACAAAGCGTTTTCCAGTATCTTACATCAATTTCAACACTTAAGGGATTGAAGATTGAAATTAAAGCAAAAACAAAACCAAAACCAAATCAAACAAAAAACCCCACCAAAACAAACAAACAAAAAACCCCCAACTAGCGTGCCCCAGAGGTAAAGAAGAGAACAAAGGCATTGCCAGTGCCATAACTGCCTCTAGTGTGCCTGCAAGTGTGCTGTCCTCATCATGCTATTGAAAGTTGGACTTCGGAGACAGCCTCTGACATGACCAATTCTGTCCAATCCTGAAATCTGGAGATCAAAGACCCTAATCGAGTGATCTATACATTGACCAGGTAACTCTAAGAGCTGACATCATGTGCTCTCTATTTTATATATCTGGTTGACTGATAATTTTTGGAGTGCTTGATGCAACTCTCCAATCACACAGTCTGTGACTGAAAAAAAAATCCCAGGTTATGAGGATCCTTCCTGGTCATGCTGGTAGTCTTAAATATTTGAGAGAAGCAAAAGGATACAGTGTAGTATACTGTACTTCAAGATTCAAGCAGGTATTTGTGAAAATATTTTCTGTTCTTGACTCTGCTCCGGCTGAAAGAAGATTATTTTCATTGCCAATTGAAATGATGCATTCAAAAGAGTTCAGGGCCACATTTATAGGCTCTCAATGTCCATTTGTAGGTCACAGAGACTGAAAAAGTTAAATTCCTCTTTTCAGTTTATCAAAAGTATCGCTGACGCTGATGACCAAGTTTTTTCAGAGGTCAGCGGCTGACATACTGATTTGCCCTTTAAAATCCTCTCTTGACTGTGGCAGTCTGAAAATGCTGGTGATGATGCATTCCACAGGATGTACGTGCTGAAGCTTCCAAGCAGAATTCAGTTTGAGTGTTTTTTACTTATAACTAGGCTCTGTCGAGGGTTTCTGGAGTGTGTTGTGATCACAGATGGTTTCATCAACAGCTACATTAGTGATGAGTAGACTTGATGACCTGTTTGTGTGTGCTTTCGCATTAGGCAACATATTTCTGGAGACGAGTATGGCTGGACCTCACTGTTTTCAAGGAGCTAAGAAAATTTTCAAGCTGAGCATATTTTGTGTGAACGTCAAATAGTCAGCTGCCAAGTAATGACACTTTAGCTTGTGAAACATAAATAAGTTTGGAAATAAAAACAGAATATTCTTGGTAATATTAGATAGCTGCTATCTTGCTTGAGCTCTTGAAAGCCACATTAATATCTTTTACTTGTAAAATATGTCATTGGATTCATTCTTAATATTTCAAATACAACCTTGTAATTTAAATGGATTTTTTTTAATGTGTATTAATTTTAATGAATGACTGGGAGGTTTATTGGAGGGAGGTAAAGTAGTGTCTCTGAAGCCTCACTGGTTAATAAAATTGCTATAAATAACCTTTGAAAGTCTAAGGCTCTGTTCCTAGATGATTTCTCTCATCATTATCCAAGATGTTAAAGAACTGACACCTGCAGAGGTTTGCTTTCAGATGCTGGGAAAGGTCATGAATGTAAATCCTACCTCCCCCCCGGCCCCCCTACAAATTCCTCGCAGTAGCGGGTGTAACTAGTGTGTAGTATGTCAAATCTTTGCTCTGTGTGCATTTGGCAGTTACAAGTCATCTTCTTTAGATTGGCATTCATGGTCCCACTTAAGTATCTATTGGTCATGGAAGGAAGACTGAGGGAAAAAAATGTGTGACCTTACTCAGAGGCCTACTTTGTCATTTCTCCATGAATGAAAATAGAGAAACTTTCATATAATTATCACAGAGATTCAAATGGAGTGAAACAAAAGATGGGATATTTCAAAAGCAAATCAGAGGTATGTGGGCTAGGAGACTTTCTTCAAGTGAATGTTGCCAAAAATGGTTATGAGCCCCTCTACTTCAACCCCAAACTCTTTTCTTCTTCTTTAAAATTCATCAGTATTATAGTTCAGTTTTTCAGCAAAAAACCTAGATAAATGCTAATGCAAACCACTGCAGTTATAGTTTCCATTTTGAAAACATGAGTTTAATACCAAGAAGTTCATTCAAAACCCTCAAAAAACCAGCATGAAAGCTGTCTAGAAGCAGGAATTATTCAATCCTAGGTCCTACACATTCTAAACAACCATCTAAATAATTTCACTCCTAGTTTCTATATTCTTTATCTGGGATCATTCTGACAGACTGTAGCCTGCTCCTGTTAGATTATGCATTGTTCTTACCACATTTACAGCAGTCCATTACTTACTCCTACTTCGTGTTATCTGTATGTTCATGCTGTCTTGAAAATCTAAGTAAGCATGTTAAATATGTGCATGTGTGTACATTCACATTTCTGTGCAAGTACAGACTATTGGAAACTTTGGAGGGATCTCAACAGGTTCAGAGTAAGTCAAATTAAGTTGATCTTTTGTATTAGTATGACATTAGGGTATTTGATCTTTCGAATTTTGCCAGTTCAGGACTAGCATCACAAAACTCACTCTCGTTTTCCACCATTTTTGCTTGTAGTCTTGGCTGAGAAATTGCGTATCAAGTGAGATACAGAACAGAAATGACCTGTGCCTACTAGAAATATCAATTTAAAATTTGGGATATTTTATACTGGTGAACAAATGTGAGCTGATGGGCAGCAACAAGACATGTAAAGGCTGTTCTGCAGTTTGCAGACCATCTTAGTATAAATTGAGGTCTTAATGGTCCACAACTAAAGTTAGGAAACAGTGTCATTGTATTTAGATGGTTGTATCTGTCTGAATGAGAGAGGGAAAATGCTAACCTGTTTTGTAGTTGTCTTTGTGACAGCCTTGGGGTTGAAATTTTGAAATATACAGTTCCTTTTGGTCAATATGGACACTGCATTTCCAAAGAAAAAAGGTTTCGAGAGTAGGTTTTCCCTGGTGTACCTAGTTAAACACCTTCCTTCTCATCTTGCTTTGTTGTGCTCTGGGCTGCACACCAAATTGGCTGAATTTCAGTGCCACCAAATGTGTACAGTTTGATAAGCACGTTGTAGCAAATCTTCAGGACGAAAGTCACTGTATAAACGTCAAATTATTTACCCATTTTAAAGCATTTTATCCTGCAGAGCTGTAAATCCAGCACCATTTGCTAACACAAAATTAGCTTTTTAATGCCGTAGGACCCTTTAACACTAGCACATATAACTACATCCACATGCTTGCTAGGGGGGAGGAGGGAAAAGCAAATGTTGATGTGTCTAGGTGAAGCTTCAGCAATTCAAGTGCTTTATTCACACTGGATTTAGAATCAGATTAACAGGCCATACTAGGTCTCAGTTCAGCAATTCTGTCATCCTGTCTTCTCTTACGAGCAGCACGGACCAAATATTCTCACATACATATACTCACCTCTCTCAGAAATCAGCAGGAGCAGTAAGCGTGCAAGCAAGAATGGGGCACACACGGTTTGTGTGTATTACTATATTTGCTTCATAGAATATTTATGACTTCTTTTTTTGGCAATTAGTTGTGGTCACCTGAAAACTTGAAAAAATACTGGAAAGCCTCCTTGTTTATCTCCAGACAGGTGATGTATCGTGCACTTTGTGTTTTCACTTTGTTGGTGTTCCACTGTTAGTTACTTTCTTTTTTGTTAGACTATCTCCTTCAGCTTTCTGTTGCCTAAATTTGTCTTACTACTTTCACATCCTTTTCTTAGAAGAAACAATCAATAAGAAGTGCTTTTAGCACTGGCACAGCACAGTGGTTTACTGCAGTGTAGGTGCTGGTGGTGCCAACACTGCTGACCTATATATTGGGATTTTGGTTAAGCAGCAGATATCATGTGGTGGTCCTTTAATTCATGTCTTTATGGTACCTGAGCACGTTTGGAGCTGGGTTTTGTTAATATAGGTTTGCTTTAGGTTCTGAAAGAAGACCTAAGACAGAATTGTGTTAACCATTTTTCAAATGCTTCTCAAATACTATTTTTTCACATATAAATTTTTATTAACAATATAATGCTGAAAAAAATGGAACAGAGAAATATCAAGTATAAAAACACATTCTTTCTTTAATGGGTTTTTACTTTTTCTGCCAGTGAGGTAGGGTATGAGGTAGGAACTGCATGTTCCTCATTTTAGACCTGTAAATATACTCCATATTTTGGGACAGGGTCCATTTCCCATTCAAGCCAATAGGCATGAGATTTAAAATTGTGAGGTGGAAGTTCCAGAAGGAACTTAGTATGAATTCAGAACTGCCCGCAAATCATAGTCAAAAATGCAACCTTGCTTCTCTATAGCCCTAATATTCGTACCCCAATTTAAGTGCAGTTTGGCAGAAAAGAATGAAAGCCACAGTCACACTGGGTGAGATAAGGGAGGTTTCTGTCTCAGTTGGAAGACCTCAGCTTTCTTCAGCCCTCGCGGGCTTGAATTCTTGCCCCAGCTCTCCAGGTCGCCATGAAGTTGTGGGCAGGTCAGGAATGGGGTCCACCCCTGTCTGGAATTGGTAACCACGCAGCTGGAACTGTAAGGGGCAAAGGGCAAGAAAGGGAGGAGAAACAGGGAGCCTGGCTTCAGCAGTCTGCAAAGGATCTGGCATGACTGGGATCCTAGGCTGGTTTCTGACCACAGCTGTATACTTTGCATAGCACTCAAGGTGAATGAAGCAAAAAATACTGTCTCCTTGCATCTTATTAGTTGCTTCTCCACAGCACAGTTGGACAGATTCTTGGCTTCCTTAGAGACACCCAAGAGGACTTCAGAGTGAGGAAAAAAGTCTAAACTAATGTGACACTTAATATCTGATTTTAATCTGGTTTGTTTGATTAATCTAATCATGGCTTTCATTACCTGCCTTGAGAAGCATTTAGGAATGTGGACAGCAGATGGAAGGTAAGGGCAGCCTGTTCAGCACTGAAACTCAAAGAGTCAGGCTGGGTTTTCTTGTTGTGGTGAGAATCTCATCTTTTGTCTACTCAGTTCGTTCTCTGCTGTTACACTTTATTCTTTTCCTCCTGTATAATTATAGCAGCCAAATATCTTTTGTCTTCCTTTGGAATTGTAATGTCTGAGTGAAATTAGGAGTTGTCAGTCTCCAGATGGTTTGAGATTTTCGTAGGCCTATGTTAAGTTGTAAGAGAAAGAAATTGTAAAAAATATTGTCATAGAAACACAAAACAGAGTGTAGTGTTACTACACCAGATACAATTTTTGCTTTGTAAGGAAGATGTAGCTTGTCACAAAGCTGTGAGAAAAAGCCTCACAAATTCTAGAGCCTTCATGCTCAATCTTTTTAATTGCTGAAGTTCCCTAGGATTGATGTCTGCGGAGGCAAACAAAAGAAATGAAGACGCTGAATGGTAACTTGGGGAAAGACGCTGAGTAGTAACTGGGGGGTTTCAGGGAGGTTCCATGATGAAAGCTACACTCTCTTTCTGGAACAAAATAAATTACAGTAATTCAAGTAAAAATGGCTACCTGAAGTCATCTTTTAAATACCTTTCATAATGAGTGTGAAGTCATTTGGGAGATTTTTTTTTAAATTTACTTAGCATTATCATTTTGCCTTTTTACTTCCCACCTAATGAAGATAGCTTGACTTTAGACATTTTAGTAAGTGCTTTCTATGCAGATGTATGGGGATACAAAGAATTTGAAGGCATAACAGAAAGCTACACTAATGAAATGCCTAATATAAATAAATATAAAAAGTGGTGTTTTGCATTTTGCCTGCTTATTTATTGTTCACAGAAACAAGTAAAGGTCATCTTTTGCTACGGCATTATAACCTTGGCCTCCTCGGTATCAAAATGTTAAATATTGTAAAGAAATGTTTTTGTGTGAGGAGGATTTAATTATAATAAATCTTTATGTTTTCATTCTAGCACCAGTCCATTTTCTTTCCATGAAGTTCTCAGTAATTTATTCATGACCTTTAACTGCTTTTAAGAAGCGTAGATTGGGAATTATTGCTTTCCTTGCCATTGGAAGTGCCAAAGCAGAAATGCCTTGAGAAGCTTCACAAGATTTTATTAATGAGATACACATCTCACATTAGAATAAAATATCTGAAGCTGCTGGGTTTGCTCATCGTGGTGTTATGTGGAGGATCAGTGCTTCAAGTCTCCTGGAGACTTTTGATCTAAGATAAACAAGTGATCAGACCACATAAGGGTATGCAGTTTATGATGAGTATCTGGTTTGTTTAGGATTAATTTTTATCCTTATAATTCTGATCCCCTCCACCTAAAAGGTGATTTAGTACAAAAGAACAGCTGAGTTCAGAGCCTGAGTAAGAGAAGGAAAAAATTCTGCACATGTGAATGTATGGGTAGGAGTATAAAGCATATCTACCCTTGTATATGTAATGTATCTTCAGAAACACAGATTTTAAATGTATTTCTTCCCAAAGTACCTTTGTCATAGTGACCTAACACTGCAGACTCAAACTTCAAAGAAAGATTTAGAAAGTTGATACTTAAGAACTGTTAAGACGTCTACGTAATTAATTTTATTACTATGCAAAGCTGGACAACTTGGTGGCCTGACTTGAATGGAAAGATCAGGAACTCTGTCTCCTTTATGTTTTTATTACTTCCCATACCATGATCTATTCTGGGTGGTTCCTCAGTTCTCCGATGGAGTAGACTTGGAGACAAGGGAAAAAAAGGGGCAGGGAGAAAGAGATTGATGCCTGCTGTTTATGTGAAGATAGAGGCCATGAGAGGAGGAAAGAAGATTGAGAAGCAGGTATTCAGTTTATGGGCCAAGACTAGAGGAACGAGCACTCAAGTCTTCTGAAACGTGAAGTTGCGTATGTCAGATTCTTTGGCATTTTGGTAGGTGTTGAGAGCACCCTCACAAAAATCTGCAACAGCTGTGCACTCTGTACAACTGCAGCTCTCGCCATGTGCAGGAGTGCTAGGGGCACAGGAACTGCAACACTGGGATTCGTGTCCCTTAGTGTTCTCTGCAAACTTTCAGTCTGCATACATCAGGAAACAACTTCAGTAGGATATTGCAGGATATACCAGATTGTGGTTATAAACCTGTTTTTAAATAATGAATTCAGATTAGGAGGACTAAGTTTTCCCACTGGGAATGGTAGTAGGAGGCTGACGGGGGTTTCAAAGTTAGGGTTCCAGAGAAGGATGCTGGAATAAAAAGCAAGAAATCAGGAAGGGCTAAGCAAAGCACATGCTGTCTCAAACCCTTTCTGTTAGCAAATAACTGTGAAATATGGACAGTGTGCACATTTCTCAGAGAGAATGGTAGAAGATGGCAACCTTTTGGTTACTTTGTTCCAGTAGAGCATTCTCTTGTGGATGTGTACTAGCTAACCACTTTGGTGACCTGTACCTCATATGGATTGTTTGAGTTTGTGAACTTAATATTTTATCTTTGGAGATCGTAGCATCATTTAGATTAGAAAGGACCTGTAAGATCATCAAGTTCAGCTGTTAACCCAGCACTGACAACTCCACCACTAAACCATGTCCCCAAGTGCCACATCTAAACATCTTTTAAATACCTGTAGGGATGGTGGCACAACAAATTCCCTGAGCAGATGAAAGGAAGGAATGATTTTAATTATTGCCGAATACAAGTTCAGATCTCTAGTGTTTAACACATTCTAGAACTGGTAACCCTATTTAATATACTTAATTTAATAATAAATGCTTTTTAACATAATTTGGTCTCTGCATTACATTTTGTTTAGACAAATGCAGTTAACCTGCCTTTTAAATTTATTCTATTTACTCTTATTCTCTACTTACTTTGCAGTAAAGTAAAATAATATTTCAGAAACCTCTTCAAGTCACTTCAAATTTTGTACAAAAATTTACTTAGCTCCTAAATATAATTTATCACTGAAAGAATAATGTACTTTTAGGAAGGATTAATTTAGACTTATGATAAACTCAGTTGTAACCTTTTTTAGGGGAATGGCAGTTATTGGCATGCTGTGTTAGGAGTCATGAGAAATTCATGTCCTACTTCTTTTCTAATGTCTAAGGGATATGTTCCTTGCAAGCAGTAGAAATATATTTTCAGTATAGTGTCTTGTGGCTCAAGTAGAGATTTATTATTTTTTTAATGTAAGGTGTGATACAGTGGAACTGAAGCATAGGATTTTGATGTCAGCAGTATAAATTAATAAATATACTGTAGAAAGTCATTTACTGTAATGTGCTTTATTCCCTAAATATTTGTACTGCTTCTCTCCATTCATGGAATCTTTTAACAGCAGGGTTACCTGTGCATCTTTGCTATTGATAAGAAATATTTCAGCTCACCCTAGAAAATCCTTAATATTGTAACAAGTTCTTGAACAGCAGAAAGCCCATGTGATGCATGATATAACGAAATTTTAGATGTAGTTGCAAAATTTAGCTTGAACTTCCAGATTGTAAGAATTGCTATGTGTGCCCAAATCCAAACGTACATCTCTGAATTGTTTTAACACAATCAGTTTTTACTGTATTATATTCATGACCAGTAACCATTTACCATTAGATGCCTGGCACTTTGCATTTGAAGATCTGATGACTAGTTATTCTACATACATATCCTATTCAGGTTTAAATTTTACATATTAGACCTTGCCTCAAAGAAAGTCTCATAAGGTAATTGAACTTGACCCCTACCTGTCTACAGTCTCCTTGCAGGTAGTTGTAGAGAATTCAGCTGCTGTCAACCAGCATCTCCAGGTCTTTTTCCTCTGGGCTGCTTTCCAACCACTCTGCACCCAAGCTGTAGCACTGAAGGGGGTTATTGTGGCCAAAGTGCAGAACCCATCGCTTGGTCTTGTTGAACCTCATGCTGTTGGTCTCAGCCCGTCGATCCAGCCTGTCCAGGTCCCTCTGCAGAGCTCTCCTACCCTCCAGCAGACCAACATTCTCACCCATCTTGGTGTCATCTTCAGGTTTACTGAGGCTACACTCAATCCCCTCATCCAGATTATCAGTAAAGATGTTGAACAGCACTGGCCGAACACTGATCCCTGGGTGACACCACTACTGAGCAGACACCAAGTGGATGCAGCACCATTCACCACCTCTCTCTGGGCCTGGCTACCCAGCCAGTTCTTAACCCAGTGAACAGTGCACCTGTCCAAGCCGTGGGCTGACAGCTTTTCCAGGAGCTGGAGAAGAACTGAAGTGTAAAAAGAAGAGAGGAAAGATCAGGCCTGTGAAGATCAGGCAGCAGAGTCTGTTCCCCAGATAGTCAGTGCCTTGGGATGGCCTACAGAGTTACTGAACACAGTCATACTGGTAGCTGTAAATGTTTCTAAAAATCTACAGCAGATTCTGGCCTGATGTTTCAGTTGGCGGTGACCAACTGTCACCTGTCCACTATCGCTGCCGCTTACTCTGCTACCTTAAGTAGAAAAACTGTGGGAGATCTAAAAGTTCCCCAAAAACTGATACTGGAACACAAATTTCAGTAAAACATCAGGAATTGGGGTTTTGGTTTGCACTCTGCTTTTAAGATCGAAGTAGGCAATTGAGAAATCAGTTGCAGAAATAAGGATACAACTGAAGTGATGAAAGCAGAGCTTAACATTTAGAAGTTACAATGCTCTGGATGCTTCTGCAACTTCATTGCCCTTCACTTCTAACACACTTGTAGAGTTTTTTCTTGTTCACACTTCAGGCAAAGAGACGGATGGGCCTACTCTGGGAATTCATCGATACTGAGTAATGAAACCAAAGTGTATTTTTTTAAACTGACTTCTGCATCACTTGTTGCAAAAGTTGGAAAGCATACACTAAGTAGGCAGAGGAATGCAGGAGAATGGGGTTCATTTCAGGATAGAAGGAGATGGCATTCACTCTGAGAAACTGTATTCTAAGCATGCCACTAACACCAAGTTCCTATCTTATGCCTGACAAGAGATTAAAGCAGACTTTTCTTAGATGTGATTGTATGTTCCTCATTTTAAGATTCCTAACCAAAGATACAGATTTACAGATGTGGAAAATGGGCTTCAATGTATGAAATGCTGTACATGCTGAGACCTTGAAAATCAAGGCTTAAGTATCTCATCCTGACCCTCAGAAAATAAGTGAAGCCTTGGCCTTGATCTCTCTGTGCTACAATTGCAGTAGCCAGTAGTGTAAAGGCTATTGTGAAAATAAATTAGTGAACTTTTAGAAAACTCATATGTGGAAAAAAGCACCAGAAAAAATAGCTATGAGAAAATTAATAACTTTTAGAGAAATTACTAGTATGTCTTTAGAGCAGGATGTGAATAGTATGTTGTGGCTAATGAATGGAGAACGTATGTTGAACACCAAAGAGAAAGCAAAACATTGAATTTTTACTTATTCAAGTGTGTACTCTCCATCAGGAGTCTCAAATAAAGTGGAGATTATGCAGACAAAACCAGCATGAAGGCAAAGACATAATCATATTGTATATGAAGAAAGGTCTGTGGAAAAGTCAGCCTCTGGAATTGCCTTACATTTGAGTACTCAACCTTGCAACTATTTTAATGTCCTTTGATTAGAATTTTGTTTCATAAAAACTCATGTGCACATAAATCTGTGTATATTTCTGCACAAATGTTTATTACACAGATTCTAATTGGGTGATTACATTCTGTTTCAGTAACAAACTCAATTTTTTCCTATTCTAGCTTTAGTTTTAGTAGACCCTTGGGGCTTAATCCAGGCTTAAATTTTACTAGTCAAGCATGATTATAGCAGTGTTTTCACCACAAGTGTTAATACTCTTATGAATTATTTGGGGCTAACTTTCAATATATTTTGTTCTAAGTTTCTTAATGAACTACGTTGGCTTTCTTTTAGTGTTTTGACTGTTGAGGTTTTGTCCTACAGCTGGAGATAATATCGTGTATGCCAGATGACCTTTTCTGGACATTCTGAAGTCTCTAGTTTTCAGGTTACTATTACTATTCCCCCTTCAACATGTACAAGTTAAAAAAATGAGCTGTGAATTGTCAAGGTAGATGTAGATTCAGTACTATTGCCATGTTTATCTGTGGATTCTGCCAAAAAAGCGATTCACATGAAGTGCTGAATGATTTTAAAAGCCACACTAAAAGCTCACACAGGATTTGAACATAGCTGGGCTTGCAGTGGAACAGTTTGAAATAGTGTCAAACAAAGGAAACTAAAAGTTGTTCTTCTCTGTGTGTGTGCGCATGTCTCCGAGGCATTTGTCTTTTTTGATTGCAGTAGAGCATCATTTGTGCAGGTGATGCAGAAGAAAGTTTGGGCACACCTATTACAAAAAGTAATTCAGAGCTGGAAAAAAAAATTTAAATGGCTGCTGCTGGAGGAGGGCTTAGCCAGAGGAAGGGTACATCCTTCTCTTATTTTGAAAACATTGCAATCCTATCTCTTGCCAAGTAGTCATAACTGCCAGTTATTGCAGAGCCTGCCAGAAATGCATGAAGGCTTTTCATCTAAGTCAGAGAAAGGTTAGCAATCGGTATTTCCATCCATTTTTATTCCCAGTGTAAGTGGACTCCCAACCAATACATTTTGTAAAAATGTATAATAGCAGTACAATGTTTTGATGTTTAGAAACCTTGACAAGATTGCTTGCGGTGACTGCAATCTCCTCTTGAAACAGGTACTGAAGAACCTGAAAATCTACTCTGACTAGAATTCTAACACACTAAATTTTTTTTTTGCATAATATTCTGCAAAGATTAAATTGGCAAGCTTCAAAGGCAGAAAATTGAAATGAAAATTGCAATAAAAAATTCAAAACATAATTAACCTTAAAAAAGACACTTTGCTGTAACATAGGAATATGCTTCTGAAACAGGAAGCTTACTGCGAACTTAAAAATAGGTGTTCCATTCCCAAAATGAAATTTGATCTGAAAGTGTACACTGGTATAATAAGTTTCATTATTGATGCTGTGCCTTTCTATGTAGCTTTTTCACAATCAAATTTATTTTCCAATGGGAAATTTTTCTGTTAAAAATTTTCTGATGTTTTCAAGTTGTACCAGCCTTTTATCAAGGCCATAAAATAAACGTATTTTTTTGATATAGAAATTAATTTCTAACAAGGAATAAGAAGTCTCCTTCTGAGCATATAAGCTTTCATCAAAAGTTACGCGGGTTTAGCAGTTGTGTGTGGTGATGTATTTGAGCACAGTTTTCTCAGTCCTGTCAAATTGCATGACAAGATTATAAGAAAAATATATAGGAAGTCCTATTTTCATAAAAATGTTGAATTTTCTTGTAAAATGAATGGACTGAAGTGAAGTAGAAATGTACAGTAAAGATTCTGGGTTTTAAAGATAGAGTTCATTCTGATATGGAATGAAATATTAAACAAAAAAATCTGGATGCCTGACTGATCAGACTGAGCAGAATGATGCATTTCAGATTCACAAGACAGCGAGAATGCAAAAGTGGTGGCTTCCACCCAGGCTTGAAGTCTCGAGCTTGTTCAAAAGCATGTACCCAGAGCTTCTGCATTCTCCAAAACTCATCCTTGGATTTTACCTAGACTACAGGATAAGTTAAAGCTTTTGAGACAACTCTTAGTATCTCAGCTCTTGTCTCCATTTCCGCCTAGTACAATGTAAGGCCTGGAAGCTCAAGATATTCAGATGAATATCGGAAGCTGGCAGGTGGACTTTGAAAACACGGGTGTTCCTGTAAATTGGCAGAAACTGAATAATGTCTATGAAACAGTTTCAGTGAACCAGTATTCTTCTCAAAGAGAACACAGACTGTAGAACCTCTTCTGTGGCACAGATATTTTGACAAAGCTGTCTCCTGAAGCCCTTTTACAGCAGGTGAGCTATGACTAGCCAAATGTTTCAGTGCTCCAGCTGTATCTCTTTGTCTCTCTCACATGTGGCTGACTAGGAAAAAATAGGACCAGTTTTATAACTCATAAGATTGCAAACCAATGGTGGCTGGAAAAGACTATGGAGAGACACGTCAGTGCCATTTGAGTGATTGGCTCAGTGACATCCTCATAGTTGACAAGTGAAAGTTACGGCTCATTCAGAGGCATAATTTGAGCTAACCATACACATTGCTGGGTTCTAACTGAGCAGCAAAGACTTGATGTTGTCAAAGATTGTTCAGTGGCTGCCCAGGAAGTGGAAAAGCAAACGGAGTGTTGGAATGTTTAAACAGTCAGATAGAAAAGTGCTATGTTACACATAAATCAATTCTAACCACTCAGCTGGAATAAGACAGTTCTGGTCAAAAAAGATAATTCAGAAAAGAGAGTAGGTTTATAATAGAATCATAGAATGGCTCGGGTTGGAAGGAACATTAAAGACCATCTAGTTCCAACCCCTCTGCCATGGGCATGGACACCTTCCACTGGACCATCCTGCTCAGAGCCCCATGCAACCTGGCCTTGAACACTTCCAGGGATGAGGCATCCACAGTTTCTCTGGGCAACCTATTCCAGTGTCTTACCATCCTCACAGTAAAGAATTTTTTTCTAAATACCTAATCTAAACCTACTCTCGGTTTGATTCCATTCCCTCTTGTCTGTCACTACATGCTCTTGTAAATAGCCTCTCTCCATCTTTCTTGTAGGCTCCCTGCAGGTACTGTAAGGCTACAATTAGGTCACACTGAAGCCTTCTCTTTTCCAGGTTGAACATTTTCAATTCTCTCAGCCTTTCCTCATAGGGGAATTGCTCCATCGCTCTAATCATCTTGGTGTCCCTCCTCTGGACTTCCTCCAACAGATCAATGTCCTTACTGTGCTAGTGACCCCAAAACTGAATGCAGTACTCCAGATGGGATGTCACTAGAGCAGAGTAAAGGGGGAGAATCACCTCCTTCAACCTGCTGGCCATTCTCCTTTTGATGCAGTCTGGCATACTGTTGGTCTTCTGAGCTGCAAACACATTGTCAGTTCATACTCAGCCTCTCCTCCACCAGCATCCCCAAGTTCTTCTCAGCAGGGCCACTCTCCATCTGTTCGAACCCCAGCCTGTGTTCATACAAGGGTTGCCCTTACCCAGTTGCAGCACTTTGCACCTGGCCTTGTGAAACCACATGAGATTGCCATGGGCCCGCTTCTCGAGCTTGCCCAGGTACCGCTGGATGGGATCCTGTCCTTCAGGTGTGTCAAGAACACCATTCCGCTTGTTGTCATCTGCAAATTTGCTGAGTGCACTTGATCCCTTCATTTATGTTATTAATGAAGATAGTAAATAACACTGGTCCCAGTACAGGCCACTGAGGGACACCACTTTTCACTGATGTCCATCGTGACTGAGGCACTGACCATCACTCTCTGGATACAACCATCCAACTGCTTTCTTATCCCTCTAACAGTCCATCAATTGAGCCCATTTCTCTCCAGTTTAGAGAGAAAGATGATGTTGCCCTTCTCTTGTCTGCTGGTGTGGTTACTCCATTATAAAAGGCTGGTTTATATGAGAAAGGCCACTAGGTTGGTTTTTGGAGGGAGGCTGAGTATAAAGACCTCCATACAAAGACTCGACATATTATTTTAATTTAGAAAGGATTAAAGAGAAGAAATGATATAATGTAAATACAGGGAAGATAAAGTACTCTCATACCTAAATTTGTTATGGTATAAAAAGAATGGATAACTACAAGAAAATAACAAAAATGTACTTTTCTAAAATACAAATTTTTTAAGCACAAACTATGTGTAAATCTCCTTTTCACAGGCAGAGTAGAATTGAGGCCAAGATCTTGATACAATGTTTAAATGAATTAGACATTTGCATGCTTTTTTGACTTTGTATTATATCAAATAAAGATTTTGCAAGCAATATGATTTTCAGGCTTGAGAGTTAAGAAAAAACATTCCCAATAGGCAGATTATTCTACAGCTGTTCATTACTTTCCCTAAGGCATCTTGTTATGCTCTCTGTTTGAGACAGGCTACTGGAATTAACCAGTGTTACAACTTTTTAATAAAAGTACACTGTGCAGCATTTTGAATGTAGCATTTTTTAATGACATTAGGCCTGGCTATGTTAAAGCACTTTTCAGACACTGTAACTTAAGCTTTGAGACATATACAGGCATTCCTATAAATTCTTGCCATGCCTCCTATCAAAGATGGAGTTCTGCTCTAGTTCACTTGCTCTATATCAGTGATACAGATAAGTGAGAATAGAGACAAGAAGCAATACAGAAAGCAAGAGAAAGGTTTAACAACCAAAGGAAATACAACTCAATATACAATAAAATGACTGGCTTGACTATAGAGTCCTTCTCATTTTTGAATCTTCTTCAACTCAAATTAATTTTGAATTCAGAAAGAGTCTCTCAAATGTTTCATAAATTAAAAGTTCATGTTTAAAACGTGGTTGTTTTAGCACTTCTTTTTCTTTAAAATTCGTCTGGGAAAATAAAAATGATACTCACCTGAAACATCAAGATAACCAAAACATGCAAAAACATAGTGAAGCATTTAAGATACTTATGATTAATTAGTCAATCTATTGATGAGAAACTGAAGAGCAGTCAGAAATACTTGAAGTGTGCTTAATTAATAGTTTTTATGATCCCTTGTTTTTTCAATGTTGTTTGCCATTTCAGAATTTGAAATCAAAGGTTTACAAACTTGTTGCACTTTGCTCATTGAATTCTGCCACTGTTCACGTGGGCTGCTACACATGGGCAGAAACTGGTCGTCTGTGGCCCCTTACAGCAATAATTTCTCGTGTTACTTCTGTACTCAGGAAAATAAGGTCTCAACTTTGTTCATGCTCCAGTACTAGATATAACATATAAAATTTGGAAGGCTATCCTGCCTTCCTGAATTCAGTTGAGTGTCAGTTTTTTAGATCACTTTTGTGGAATCAAGATCAAAAAAGATCTTTACTTACTTTAACTTATTAGACTCTAGCCTTTAGTGGTAAATGGGTTTAGAGTCAGAATAAGCTCGTCAAAACAGTTATTCAGAATAATATCAGCCATTATGTTTAAGGGGCTACCTTTCTATTTACTAGATCTGAAAGTTCTTTCTCCCTTAAATTGTGCAGTCTCACTTTATGTTCATCTAACTATTTATCATCTATATACTTCTGATGAAGTATTTCCATCGCCTAACTACACATTTCATCACAATTTCCCTTGGCTTGCTACCTCCTAGGTTTCATTTGATACCCCCTAATTCCTGTATTTGAAAAGAGGGTGAATTACATAATGCTTCCTGCTATGGTGAGACATAAAGCAAATTAAACACCTCACTCTTGCTTTTTTCTGACAGAACGGGTAGTTCTTAGATGAAAGATGCAAGTTATTTCGCTAGTTTTAATCTGAAATTACCAATGCAACAGAGAATGTTGTCATAGTATTGGTGAAGTGATAGGACCTTGTAACTTCCTTTTATTTAAAATGGTAGGTCCTGAAGTCTCCAAAGTACTTTAATTATAATGCAGAGCTTTTCTTTAGGGAGGAATGATGAAATGGAAAGTACATTTACTGAATTGCATTGAGCCTGGGCAGGAGTCCTGCTGCACCCTTAGCACTTGTTACTGGTTTACTGTGGGTAGCTCCTTTGTCACCCTGCTGGTTCTTCCTGATTACTTACCTGGAAGCCTCCAGTTTTCCTTAAGTTTCACAAAGGCCAAAGAGGCAGATAATGCTGTCTTTAACAATTCATTTGTGTGGACAAGGGAATAAATTTAAGTATTGAAGCACTTCAGATCAGCACCTTTAATATCAAGGTGGTTGTAGTCAGTTGATACTTTCCACTGTGGGACCACGGCAGAGGGTCGTGGGACAGTGGAGAAGGGACAGGTTAGGGACAAAATGAAACTGCCCTGCAAGCTCTCCAGTGTGTGAGAAATAGCTAAAGGTGCAATGCCATAATATTATGGCTGACCAGTAAGAATGGGATACACATATCTTACTATACTATATCCATGCTTAATTCACAATATGACGTGGGGTTTAAGACTTTGATACTGTGTGTCAGAATTGAGTTGGAGTCCTTCCATCAGCTTTAATGAAAAGTAAATGAGACTGCTCATCAGCAAGTAGTTAAGAACAAGCCTAGTTTTCAGGCACGAGTAGTTGATTTCAGAGGGACCTGGTACATGGTACCTTAGAGAATTGAGATTATGTTGAATGATACACTGTCAGGACTAACTAGCATGCAAAGGCCATATAATCTAATCAAAACAGCAATATGAAAGTAGCAGACATTAGTTTCATTACATTTTTTACTAAGATGCTGCATTTAATATCACCATTTCCATTCAGCCAAATCTTCCTTAGAACTCTCTTCTGGTATTCAAATGTATCATGAAAAGGTTAATATTATTTTGACAGAATTCAAGAATTCTCTAAGAGGTTCAAGAGGAAGCATGTTTCAAAACCAAAATACAAATGATACAGAAGCCAGTCTTTACTTCCCCGAAAAAGTATGTGCTGGATTTTATATCAGGTTGATTTTGACCTGGTAAGAAATGTCAGAGGAGATAAGCTTTGTAAAAACTAAGCGGGGGGAAGTGTTTGGTGTTGTTTAGTGCCTGTTATTATGCTGCCTGCATTCATCTCTGTTGTAACTAAACAATGGAATACAGTATCTGTAATTATTCAAATAGGCACATTTGCAGTTATAATGTATTCTTTCACAAGGAAAACTATTATTTAAAATTAAAGGGAAAAAATGAGCTCTTTATGGCTTTAAATTAAAAATACCAGATAATATGATAGAGCAATTTATAATTGTCAGAAAATTTAAGGTTTTTCTTTGATTTTGCTTGTCTTAAGTTGATCCAAAAGTATCAACCAACTAGCAGAAACTTAATTTAAGACAGTAACGGTGATTCTGTTATTCTGTGTTTTTTTTTTTTTTCGTTTGTAGTCAGAATTTTTTGATTGAAATTACTTCTGCTAGTTGATTTAAAATGTTGAGACAAGATGTCTGTCTCTTACCATGTTCAACTCTTACTGGTCAGGGCTTTTAGACATTTTGCCATACCTGTGAAGCCTTCAGCTAGCAGAAGTATACAATTTCTATTCCATCTTTTTTTGTCTGTCTGTCAGGGCATGCCGGTGTACTAGTTTAAATGTTCTGGTTGAGCTTTTACTTGATTCTGTATTAGAAATGCTCCAAAGCTCCTCTAAAATGCATAACTTCATACTGTTTGTTAGAGAAATTCAAATGCTAGAAGCTTAATAGTTTCTAGTTTTACAAGGGTGTAATTTTATGCAGCGACAGCAACGTAAAACTTGAAAAACACAGCAGTGGTTCAAGCCCTCCTCATTATTAAATTTGTAAGACGTAGATGCTGAGTAAATAGGAGTTCATACATTGTGAGTAAGTAGGAGTTCATACATTGTTTATTCAGCTTAAAGTAAAAAGTTCCATTGACTTTAACTTTCCGTAGGTAGTTATTAACTATAGCTGGTATCAATTTCTAGAGTGATTTTACAAAAAGCCTGAAATGGACACATTCATTGCTAGGTCCTGTTTAATTATAGTTTTACATTGTTTGCTAACCATCTAGGCATCTGATTAGATGCTATAACCATCATTTGGTTTGAACTTCTTTACTTGCACTAACTGCTAGTTATAAAAGATAATGACTTGGAAGTGAAGATATGCAGCTCACATGGGTAGCACAAGCAATTGTTTTAGCTAGCCTTGCTGTTCTTTGTATTCTGATCCTTTGTGTTCAGAAGAAGAATAAATCCTCAAAGTCTTGTACTCCACAAAGAGCCTGGTGTACGTTGTGTAAAGGTTTACTGGGCTTTGTGCACTCTTTATGGACAAATCTGCAAGAGGAAAACAAAGATAAAAGCTTTATTTTCTCCTGAGTATTTTGTGTTCATAGAGACTAATAGGCAATTAAGATAAAAGGAAATATTTGATGGCTAAAATCCAGTAATATTATCTGTCCCAGGTCAATTTGACATTTAATATGTTGTTTCCTCTTCAGCAATTTTGCTACAAGGGAAAATTCAAACATTTAAAGAGAAGAAAGACTGATCTGTTCTATCTGCTCTATCTTGCATAGTTTTGGGTTTTTTTTCCCTGGGTGAGGCTTTATCATTACAGCCCTGACAGTTACGTACATAGATGCGCCATAAAACAGATTCATCTGTGTAGTAAGGGCTTTATTAAGATTGATAATGAACTCCTGAAGAATTATTATTATTTTAAATAATTTAACACTGTTGAATTCTTATATTCTTCTTTCCAGAACTATCATTAAAAAGAGGGCAAAGAAGTTATATTTTTTTTTATGTGAATATATTTTAGTAGTTGAATGCAGGATTATTGAATAGCTTTGTAAATTAAGTAAGAATGCCTAAGGTGTCAGAAATATATCTAATTGTCATCTCCAATAATGATGTAGGCTCATGAACAATCAGTAACTGCTCAAAATTTTGATTTTTACTTAAATAGTTTCTCCAAATCAATGCCCATACTTGCATGGGCAGTAGTCACAAGTATGTTCTTGATGGAACCATGTACTAAAAAGGAAAAATAAATGTTAGTAATTAATGATTTTTTCTTCTTTTGAATTGATAAATAGAGAGTAAGTGCAAAACTGACCTGAGGTACTTATGGTGAACTTTTGCCAGCTGAAAGAGTGAATGTGCCTCTTTAAGTACTTCCGTATAACAAGCCACTGTCATTTAAGGCATTCATTATATTGTGATAAATAACTGGTTTTATCTGTTGTGTATGTAAAATTGCTGCTTTTAAAATCTTTTTATAGCTGACCAAAAAATTGTTCATGTCATGTATTTTGGGTGTGTAATAGTTGAGAGAAGACTATAACATTTGGTTTATAACGTTTGGTTTTTTCTTTTTTTTCCCCCTTTTTTATTCCTTTTTTTCTTTTTTTTTTCTTTTTCTCTTTCTTTTTTGTGCTAGCAGACTTTTCTTGGTTTCAAAAAGCACTTGCAAGTTATCATGGTGAAGAAGAATTAGAGTCACAGCTCCTGTGTTTTGCATTGCATGTCAAGTTCCCTAGTTTAATCGTTCAGGTCTGATTTTACAAAGGCATCTCTGCTGTTTCCTATTGCAGACCGAAAAAGAAAATGTATTCAGATAATTTTTTGTAAATATAATAATTAAGTAATTCATTTATATAATCTACGAATTGGAAACTCTGGCTTCTGTCCTATAAATACAGATGTCATTTCAGATTCATGCCTTTTGTTTGTTATGCTTCAATGACTGCATTCCTGTTGCAAAATCTTTCTTCATCTTGGGACAATGAAAGACTCAGTGCTTCTGTCTAATTTTCTAGCCAATATAAATGAATTCTTTTGAGCATGTTCTTTCAACTCTATCACTTGTGCTTATTAATACTGAGTGATTAAGAGAGCAAAGCCTGCAAACAAGGTATTTGCAACATCCCTGTCTTTCAGGGATCCCACCTGTTACAAAGGGATTTTTACACATTGCCTTCTAAGTCACTTCTTTTGATAAAGCAGGACAGACAAATACTTTGTTTCTCTTTTGATTTTGAAGGCCAGATACTCATGCAAACTTAGCATACCTCTATGTCAGAATGACCATGGTAGTTTTTCTCTCCTGTACTAAGGAATTTCCTTGCCACAGTGGCAATAGGGTGAACACATTGAGTTCGGTGCCAGAGGGCTCTTGTGGGTCCTGGTTAGCAACTCTTGAGGCAAGGAAAGAGTATTAGTGCACCATTGGTTAAGTCCTCTGCATTTTCTTTGGGCCTGGTGATAATGAGTTCTGTAAGCCCTACCTGAGAAAAACTCCTCTCTTCTTCCCAGTTTTATACAGAATATAACCATGGCTTTATGCAAAGCCCACAGCCCCCAGAGAACAGTGACATTTTACAGCCAGACTTGCTTTCATTCCCTCTGCGGTGCTGAAGATTTTGCATTAATTAGAAAGCAGAAGCTTAACTCAAAACATCACGTTTTTTCTGAATGTTCTGTCAGTATTTGATCAAACTTACATTGTCACTCATGCATCAGAATCCCGTTGCACCAGGTAGTATAGCATGAAAATGTCGTTGTTGCTCAGGTTTCTAAGACAAGAGATGGCAGCTTGGTGCAGACAGTGGGCAAGGATGTTGAAACAACAAGCTGGACCTGCTTTGATGGAGGGGTGGCATTACCAGCCCACCAGCAACTTAATCACTTTCTGGCACCAGCAAGTTTCAAGGAGGAGCTCAAATAAGGTTAAAGAGAAGTCTTTGTGGATGCTTACAGTGAACTCCTCTTAGACATTAGAGACAATTTTGAAGACTTTGTATGTTTGAAAATACAGCTAGTAGCAATACTGGTGCCATAATTTGGTCAGGGGTGGAAACTGTGACAAATGGAAACAATATATAGGACAGGAATCATATATATAGTGCTTTGAAAATTGAACGAAG
Organism: Rhagologus leucostigma; assembly: GCA_013397725.1. NCBI lineage: Eukaryota > Metazoa > Chordata > Aves > Passeriformes > Rhagologus > Rhagologus leucostigma. Next base: position 1,968,482 of record VZTD01004681.1, on the reverse strand, counting down.
ACAAGTCAGATAGAGTTTATGCTTGAATGTGTTATAGTGATCAACCCAGCAATGATCAATGCAGTGCCCTGGGAAAATGATCATTGCAAAACCAGTAGATATTTGAAGGATGCAATTGGCTTTGTTCAAGCAAGCCTTTAGTTCCTTGCTGCATAGCTCTTCATTGTTGTGAGAGGGTCTCTGATATGCGAAACGTAGGAAAAAATCTGCCTACCATTTTTTATTAAAAGTACCATTCAAGTAATTGTTCTTATTTCCGTTTTCTTTCAAATCAAACATCAGTTATTTTCCTATGTTACTTAAAAATATCAAATTAATGTGTTTATATTTTCCCCTCATAATAATACTTCATTATGACTAAGGCTATAACAGACACATTAATCATTCAGCTGTTCCTCCAAGATCAGCATGAGTACCTTCATAAAGCTCCTTTCAATAGTACTTTATAGGAGAAGTACATTTCTCGCATACCACTTTCTACTGAGGCATGGTGCTCTATTTCATTGAGGTAAACAATTTGTATTTAATTTAGCAAATTGGTTTAACAGGATTTGGAAAAATGAAAATATAAAAACTGCTCTAGATCTCTTGAACAAGCTATTCCCATTTCTCATCTCAAAATACTTTTTTCTAAAGTTAGCCATTATTTCTCCAGTTTTTAACAAAAAGAAATGAGTATCAGATTAAATCAACTGAAATATTTTCTTGGCTTTTTTTTATAATTCTATATTTACATTGCATGCAGAATTGCTGAGTCTATTGTCTAGATTCCTACTGTATCAAATATCTTTGGATACTACACATTAAGGAAGATGAGTATAATGCTTCTCTAATGTTCATGTGCTGCTTTAATTTAATCTTTAAGTACATACCCTATTTTGGGTGACCTAGAAGTTGTATAAAGCAATGAAAAGCTTTTTTATGTCAACTACTTATTTTTGTCTTCTTGTCTTTCTATCATGAGAATTCCTTTGCTACTCCCAACAGTGAGAGTGCTTCATAATTTTTAAACTTCATTCACCTCCACATGGGATTTATATTAGCCAAAACTGTCAATGGAAAAAGTATTAATTTATTACAGGACTGCTTTTGTAAGCATGAAATGTATTTAAGAATATCTGGCAAGGATCCACAAATCTATTTTTATAGAACTAAGGGATTTTATAAATGGTATGAAAAACTTTAAGCAGTGTAGACCTGAGTACTATTTCTCATGTTGTAGCCCACACACTACTAATAACTATGTAAAAAATTATTCACTCATGATAGAAGTCCACCTCAGAGCTCTGCAACAAGAAAATAAGAACTGTTCTCTTTCTTTGTTTTTAAAGCACCCGCATTAATTCCAAGTTGTTCTCTTGTGCCAAATACTGTATTGCTGCAAAAGCTCTTTGAGGTAGCAACATTGCCTTCTTTGCTATTTTTTGCTGTCTGTGAAGATAGTTCTGCTCCTTCTAGACTGCACATGTGTAGAGTTGATGTAGTGGGAATAAGGAACGCCATGTCTGATTCATTAGTTGCAATTACTTATCATTATTCATTATTTATTTTGATTTATAATGGATAAAAAGAACCTACCCAGGGCCATTTTAACATGAATGATAAACGGAGGCTCATAAAACGATTAAACTGGCAACTGCTGCTTGTCTCTTAAGCGGACAATAATTGATGTAAGATTGAGAAATTCCAACCAATGCTTGCCTCAGTCTTTTTTTTCATACAATTTTAGTTAGAAAAGCTGGCCAATCTTCCCCAAAGCCAGAAAACTTTTCGGAAACTTTTAGCAAATGATGAAAAAGCAAGTTAAGGCCTCATGTAAAATCAGTCACTTTTCTCAACACAGGCAACAAAACTTATTCTTGAAGACCAGCAGTAAATTCAGTTCAGAGTCTGTAGGAGACAAAAAAAGTGTCAGGGAAAGGTTCGAGACAAAAACACTTTTGTTCTTGTTCAGGATATTGATCAGAAGATCTAGAACTTCTTCTATGAGCTGGAAATCGTCCTTCATGATATTGATGTAGAACAGCTACTCTTTGAATAATTAAATTCCCCACCAAGAACAGGAAAGTACATCAGCTGATAGGATGTCAGGATATTGTTAAATACAATAATATAGCATACCAATCATTTCGGTGTTCCTAAACCAGTTACATTGGAAAGAAAATATATATATATATATATATATATACACGCACACATTCTCTAGTATTTTTCAACAGTTCATATTAAATTTATACTAGAAAGGGGCAGCATGTCTGTAGTACTTATACTTTGACTGATTCTATTGCTGTCTACCTACTAATGCTATTGACTTTGCAGTCCTTTGTAAAAGGAAACCTTAGTGCCTAGGAAAGCCTTGCAAATATAAACGTAAGCAAACATAATTAGTCTTGCAGTCACCAAGTAAGCAATTCTAAATATTTTTGATTCCAAGATTAAAAGTTGAATTTACCTATCATTATGCAAGTATTCTTTCTCTTTTAGGAACAAGAAGAATTTATTGAAAAGGGTTGCTGACCTCTCCCATGGCAAGCATGTCCTTATGACATGCCTGAAGGAAATTAGCTGTTTATTGTTTGTTGCAGTGATTTGCAAGCACAGCAGTTCTCTGTATTGTGACTCTCAGTGTATCTAAATGTGAAGCAGGAGTTATCCATGGCAGACAGTCTCCACTGAAGCTAGGTTTCAGTATTTTGTGCAGTTTTAAGAGCTGGAGATCTCCAAGTTTGTGCCTTGAAGAGAAATTAAATTTAGTGACCAGTCATCATTCCTTTAGTAAGATCTGCACCATGGAGTCAGTAGAGTTGTAGGTAACAGGAGTATGGGTATTGTTGTTTAGTAAATCTTTCAAGGGATAACAAAGTCCCTTGTGCTTCTTTGAGTCTTTTCTGTTGCGGTCTTCAAATGAGAGCTGCAGGAATACCCCTCAGTTCAAGGCAGCACCATGCATCCTTCTTCTATGGCAGCCACACAACAAAAAATGCTGTCTTAATGAAGATTATCTGTCAGTGTACACACGTCACTTATGACAGGCCATTAAAAGGTTTCTACTCAGACACCTAAGAAGGTGGCACAACTTAAGCATGCTGCTGAATATGTGTGAGTGTTCTTACTAGTTGTTCTATCATCTGTAGAGCTAATGAGAGTGCCTGGTTTCCTACTGACTTTTGTCCTGTAATCTCTCAGATCTGTCTTCCATGGAAATAACATCTGTTCCTTCCTGAATCTGTCTGTGACACCCCTGCAGATAAAGCATTTTGTCATTAGTCTGCAACCAGATATGTCCAGATTGCCTGGCCCAGCTGCCTTCAGATGGGGTGTGTAGCTGTTACATTCCGCCTACCTTCCTCTCAGGAAATTGTATCTCAGGATGTAGCTGTGTCCACAGTTATCTGTCTACTCCCCCATTTTCTAGTTTCCAAATTTATAACATCTTTTAGGAAGTCAAATTATCTTTGAGCCTTTACCCATTTGCTAAATCTACCTACACTTGGCCGACTCAAAATTTATTTGAGGGATGACAGGGAAGGAAAAGTAGTTAGCATAAACCTTCTGTCTTGAGACATTTTAAAATGAAAACTATTTCTTAAAAGTCTAGCTTTACATATGTATCTGAAATATCTTAAACTTATTTGATAAAATGTAGTAATATTTCTCTAAAGGATAAAAGGAAACTTATTGGTGTTCAGTACATTCACAAATATATGTAGAATTAATTGTATACTATTTAGTCTGCAATCTTTATCATATTAATCACATAAGTAAATTTATGAAGCTCACTGTCTCAAAAGAAGTAGCACAATATTTGAATTTTTTTAAAGCAGTGTTTTGGATGTTTTTAGTACTGTTTATTGACCAAAAACCAGGATTTTGATTAATATACACTATGACAGGATTTGCACAGATTTTATATGAGTGAGAGCAAGTGTGATGAATAGTGTCCTAGAATCATTGTAGAACAGACACTCAGACCTCTGCATTTTTTATGGCTTCTTGCAATGTTTTCATACTTTGCATACTCTAGGACTCTTCTGTGCAAAGGCTGGTGTTGTAGACTTCTCAGTCACTGATTTTGCTGTCTAAATTGAAAAGCTGCTAGGTTTCTATTACACATACCTAACAGCACAGATCATAGAGGAGGTAAAAACACTAATGCACGTGAGAAAAATTGGCTGTATTTACGCTTCTCCCTCTTCAGAATTAAGAGTTAAATTATGCATAGACAACATAAAAGATTACTCCTCTCTGTGCCCTGACACTTCATCACTTAATGGATAGATGGTGGAACTTCAGAAATGAATTATTACCATTAAAAAAAAAAATCAAGTATAAGAACTTGATTACTACTGCAAGACTTGTCCTAATATTAAGTCTGCTGCATGTGCTGCATACAAATGCCAGGTTTATGTGGTAAAGGGCAAGATGGACAGCTCTGCCACCATGTGCTTGCTAATTAACCAGCAGTGAAAATAGCCTTGTCATGAGAGAACAGTCATCTCCTGTACAAGTAGGAAGCAAATGATTTTGCTTCTTAGACCAGAAGATGAATACAGAAGCAGGCTGGATGCCACTGGAACAAAAGGAAAGCAACTCACAGAAGACTGTTAGGTATCAAAGATGCTTCTTCATTCCATATTGAGAACTTGGGCTCTATAAAATTACTAAACTTACAGTTTTTTTACTAGTAGCCCTAAACTGAGTGGACAATGAAAAAGTGAAGCAGAAAAAAAAGAGATTATCCAGACAGTGCTGCCAAGGTTCATTAGCTTTATTCTATATAATCAATTTTCTGCTATTCTTCCAGCCCCTTATTTAATCCTTCCAACACTTGCAATAACTTTTGTTTCTGCTTTCTCTTAAAATGCATATATTTATATGCAACAGTGAAAATAAGTTAGGGCATTGCTAGAAAATTAGGGGTTTATGATTGGTTGTGATAGTTCTCTCTTGTTTTATTTTATGAGAACATCGTTAGCTGAAAATCAGACAACTGTAATACAATTCTTTCAGACGGTCTCATTTTCTTTTCTGGCTCTAACAACACATTTGTGTGTGAACACCTGTTTTTAATAAATAATTGAAGCTGCTGAACTTATGCTTTTCAAAAGTGTCACACTAAGATAATTGATATTGGAAGTGTACTGCGAAGCAACCTTTAGATTTTAAAATGCCAGCTATTATAATAACTTTTAATAAGAATCACAGAAGTTAAAGGAAATTAGCTATCTATTGTTGGTGGCTTTAATTTGGGAGTGCTGCTGTTCTCTGTATTAGGAGTCTCAGTACATACAACTCTATTTCTCACTGTTTCTATCTCAACCAGCTGATAAGGCTTAATAATTGAAAATTAAATCATACAATACAATTCTACTTGTGGAAGATATAAATAATTATTCTGTTTTGAACATTATGAAGTATTAGAAATGAAAATAATTTAACCCCATGAGGATGCAGATTGTAATGATAATTTCTAGAATAACTGTTTTTCTTGTAAAGAGTATGGATGCCTCAAGCAATGAACTAAATAAACTTTGTTGTTTCTGGGTTTTTTCCTGACAGAAAAAATAAGTCTTTTTAGACCAGAATTATAATTCAGTTATTGACAGTGTAATGCCTGGGCCACCCAGTCAGAAACTCATAATTCCTTACAGAACAAATATACCACATGAAGCTCTGCACATGTTAGGGAGATCTCAGCTAAGAATGAGATGTACTGTCAGGCTGCTCCTTCCAGCCTAGTGGGTTTCATTCAGGTGAATTTGTGCACAGTTTTCAATGAACACTTAAAAAGAATCTTAGATAAATGTGTAATATTTTGATCTTAATAGGGAAAGGATAAATGTGCTTAGGTCTAGGCTGATAGTTATTTTTATTTGTGTAGCAGTATGCGGAAAATTTTTGGCAGTAGGAATATTACTCAGTAGCTATGCCTACAGTGTAAAGGTGCATATGCTCTTCCTATGAACTCTCTCTTTGCTGTCACAATTAAATACCACAATCTTTTATCTTTTACAATGGATTTCATTGCTTGTTGTATTGGTATTTATTCCTGAGTTATTCCTGATTTACTGTGCCCTGGCTTTGTACAGCTGGTATAAGAATTAGTAAAGCTGTGTGTCCGCAGCCAAAAGGTCTGTGTAATGTGTCCTTCCTGTAACTCGACTTCCAGCCAAGGTGGGATCAACATGAATATCAGCCACAGATTTCAAAGACAGAAAATTTGGGTTCATCAGCCATAAAGGAGCCATGATGTAGTTTACAGCTCCAACAATTAAAGGATCAGAAGAGGTAATCGTTTCAGAGCATACATCTGAATCTTTACATAGAGCCTTGGAGAATTTTGGCCTGTTGCTGTTGTTGTGTTCATTACCTTTTAAAATACTTCTCTGCTCAAAACAAACATGATAGAGTGACCGTAGACATTAACGTTAATCAGTGATTGGAATTCTCCAGCAATTTACAGTGGAAGCACGATGACTCCATTATTATCTTTGAGTAAAGTTTATAATTGTTATGAGATTTCTAGCTAGCTAAGCTATGAAATGGTATGCACAGAAGTGTTGCAGGTGCAGGTTACATGTCGTATCAATATTGTTTAACTCCTGAGAAACAGCCAAGAGAAGAAGGGAGAAAATCAACCATGTAAGAACCCTATGAGTTGAATGATAAAAATATTCCTAGTCCTGAAGACATACAGTTTGTACAGTTCAGGCAACAAGAAGAGGCAGTCCAATCTTTTTTTAAGTCAGATGCCTATCTCAAGTATAGAGAGCCAATATTCAGTGTTTGGTTCATGTCTCCTTGAGATTTATTTTGCAGAACCTTCTACTGTGAATGTGCACCCAGTGGGGTGTGGTAGTACCTTACTACTGCTGCTTCTGACCTCCTTCACTGTCTGGCAAGTGAAGCCCCACATGTCTGGAATAGCAACCTGGGCTCTTGGCACTATTCATTTCAAGAAAGATTGAACTCATGATCTTATGTCCTAATCCCCATTCAGAATGAAAATGTGCTTCTCTCTCCACATTATGCCACAGGGAGTTAGAAGCGCAGAAACCATGACTGATAGCTTGTTGGAGAGGGGAGAGTCTCCTTATGACCACAGACACTGCTGGGTTCCAGGTCAGTCCCGTGAACAGGAACTGTTCCACTTAGGAATGCTTTAGACAAAGAAATAGTACTGCAGCAGCATCCAGGAGCCAGTTCAGTGCCAAACACTTTGCTAGAATTATGTTTCTTCCTGATACTTCTGATCTTCTGTCTCTTGACTTCTCCATGCCTGGCTACCCACAGTCTGGCTCAGAGAGGGAGAGTGGAAAACACATTCACCCTGAGTTAGAAAGTGGAGTATATTGGTGTTGACCTAGATGAATCTGAGGTACTTAAACAGCAATTTAGATAGGCGGATCTGGTTTGTTAAATGAGCATGTGATGATGACTTCTCTCCTACACCTGGAAATGCATCTACTTGAATGGGATTACAGCAAGTAGGTGCTGCCCACACTCTCTCCCATCATTGTCAATGATAAGGAATTCTTTAGTCCTGAGAAAATGGTCTAATACCTTGATGAATTGCTGAATTAATATTTACCTGAATATTTAGCTGCTTTTTAAACTTCACCAATGTTTTATATTATGTCCTATGTTAGAAACAAAATAAACATATTGGCACATTAATATTAGATTTGTTAAAAAAGGATTTGTTTATAAAACTTTATCAGGGATTTATAGTAGCTGTAAGATACAATAAACACTTCTAGTGATAGGACTCTGAAAATATCTTGATATGAAGGAAACCGGAAAACACAATAGTTAGGGGAAATTTAATGCATAGATTTTGCATCTCTTTTTTTATAATTATTTGTATATATGAAACAACCTTTGTGTCATGGAAGGCACATAGTATATCCTGTAGATTTCAAATATGTTTTATGTATGTTCCTTCATTTTAATGCATTCTAGATAAATATTGCACAAGTGTTTTGTTTTTATTTCCTTAAACAGTTGCCAGGATAACATAATAGGGAATCGAACACGTGACTTCATGTGTGCCAGTCAAAGCCATTGGTAGCTAAAACCTGTCCAGTTTCTTTGACATTCTTAAATTTGCAGCAAATAATATTAGTATTAGACTTTCATCATTTTTTCTGAAAAAGACCAGCAAATATCATTTTTGGCCTAGGCATTAATATTTATTATTGCTGTCATTCCAAATCATTGTTTTTAAAAATCTGAAAATTGCGTCTCCTCAGTGTATGTCTGATGGTTACAACTGAAAGGCAAATCTGGATGAACTGACAACTTGGGTATTGTAGTGAAGCTTCACACCTGTTGAAAGAGACTGTTTACAAATCCATTTGTTATACTATTCCCTAAGGTTATCTTGAAAAGATAAACACATGAACAACCTTCCCTTTAAATTAATTGGGATTTTTTGTTTGCAAATTGTACTAAATTCCTTTCCTTTGAGCCTGTAGGAGAGCTCTAGAAGATAAGAAAAATATACAGCAAAATCCCTTGTAACACACAGGTTAAATTGCTTAGTACAAAGCTGTGAGTAAAGGTGCTTACTAATTATGGTGAAAGTTGAAATGGTGAAATGGTGAAATGGTGAAATAGATGAATTATAGATTGGTGCAAAATAGAATAGAGGCACCTGACAGAAATGAACAGTACTGAGTGAGAAAAATCATTTTACTGGATTCTTTTTCATAGGTTAGTCTGATAGTTACAGCAAATATTTTTCATATTTGTCAAGCTAAAATTCTGTGAAGTTTATTTTGAATGGTTTGTTTAGAATTAAGACCTATAATTTCCAGCAGCTGTCATTCTTACTATAAGGATGTCCATGCTTTTGCCCAAGTGGCAGTCTCATTAACAAATGCTCTGTTAATTTGCATATCAGCATAAATGTACCATAAACCGTCTTTTGCTGTAGTCTAGTTAATATTTTTAAAAGACTGTTGCTATCTTGGGTAGAGGAGAAAATTCTTAAAGAATGGTCTGTAGGGACCTGTAACCATGGTAACTAGAAAGCCGAGTTGCTATAATTTGTTGTAATTTAAAAGATCTAACACTGATTTACTTTTTACTTCGCAAAACATAATGGAATCTCCAATAAAGACTCCATACAAAAAAAGTGTTCTGTTTCTATGTACTGTTGAAATTCACTAAAAACGTGTTTTCGGAAAATAATCTGCAATTTACATAAGTTTTTGTTTCCAGTTGCAAGTCAAAAGATTGTATCATGTTGATACTACCTACAAAGTTAAGTTACAGTATATAGATATTTGTCCTTCCGTATGAGTACCTGTGAAATATTTGTGTAGGGCACTTTTAATAATGCTCTAATGGCAGTTTTGAGTGTGTGTGCTTGTATGTTCTCCCACCATTGACAGAGCTATATTGTTCCCTGTTGTCGATGTATTTCCACTTTGGGTAGTTGTTTTGCACCGGTACCTGAAACCCACATCCAAGACAGCTAGAAAGGGTATAAACTAAATCTAACACTCAGGTAGCCCTACCTCCCTAAGCACTGTTTGAGGAGCTCAATGGGAGGGAGGGATTCCTGCAAATCAAGTCTCTTTAGGAAGCAAGGAAAGAAAGGAAACAGAAACGTTAAGTCAACTCTTCCCAGGCTGGAAGAATGAGTTGCTCTCTTTAATTACATTTTAGATTTGAGGGTCTTTGAAGTCAAGGATTAGCAACCTTCCTACTTTGAGATTAAAATAAAATAGCTAATTAGCCCCTAAGAGAGAAAATAAGTCCCACAAAGTTGAGCATTTGGCTTTGTTTTATGTTTCTATGACCTCTGAGGATTATCATGGTTTTGTTTTGGAAGTAAAGGAACGTTTTGTGGGAAACTGTAACTCAAGGGGATTCCTGCATGAGCTGATTAGGACCTGTGGTGTCTTTGTACAGAGATTGTCCAAGTGCATATTCCTAAGAATTAAGGCCCAGATCCCAAAAGAAAATTACTTCTGTCAAGTGCTTTGGCTCTCAGTGCTTTCTGAACAAAACATGTATTTTCCATATACCTTTCAGTTATAGTAATTGCCTTGTTCAAGTAAAGAAATTTTTATATCTTTATCATAATTCCAAGGCAAGGATGACATTTACTGTTAATTCTTGAGGGAAAGACAAATTACAGTCTCTTCTTATATTATCCCTTTCTTTGACATTCTTTGTAAGATCTCTCTTCTACTTCAGTTGTGAAACAATAGCCTGTTTTGGTATCTAAAGTTCAGGTGAGTTTAGACAGCATATACACATCCTGCAATCTGAATATTTTCAAATTTAGCAGAAAAGGCTTTTAAATATGCTGAATTAAAAAGGGTGAACTTCATATCACTGTTTGTCACGTCTGCACCAGTAACTGATGGCAGTTTCAGAAGCCGCCATTAACTTAGAATATCACAAATGAAATGGAATTTGCAATATCAATCAAATTTGAATATAGAAATAGATTAAATAGTTTCTGTGTTGAAGCCTATCCATTTGAAGAATCACCCAAAAGGCAAGCTGTCTTTTTATAGAATTTATGTGCTTTGAAGCATCTTTCTTTCTATCAAGAGTGAATATATGATATAAACTCATGAAGATCAGTTTCTATAAAATGCATCTAGATTTTATGAAAGAGTCATAATGGAAGAAAACAAATTGATGCAATTAGTGGAAATCAATCAGCCTGAAGCAAGAAGAGCTAAGAATATCTTGTACCCATATTTCTACTCCTCAAAATTTAGCACTTCTCCAACACAGTTTCATTTGGGATCTCCTTACAAATGATCTTTGATGTGTAGCTCAATCTCATATATGATATTTTTTCAATAAATACCTTTGAAAATCAATATGTTTGTGAGAGAAAATTCCATCAGGCTTTCTCCTGCAGGTGCATATCCACCATTCTACTACATATTAGCTCTTCTTGGAGTTCCACTTGGAGTTTCTGTTTTATTATATTTTTTCTAGGGAAAAGGCTTTCTTCTATGGGAATTATAATATTGAGACAGCTCAAAATATTGAATTGGTTTAAAAATAACCTTCCCTCAATAAAGAGAGACCTGAGTCAAAGGGTAGTATATCATTATGTAATTAAAAGGTGCATAAAATATTCATATACTCAAGAGATAAGACTTCAGAAGTTCAAATTTAACTTTTGAATCTCTGATTTTTGATGAAGGAAAATTAATTTTGCATGAATGCAGTCTCTTACTTAAACCTTAAAAAGGGAGAAAAATAATCTCCATTGTCTTTCTTACAATAATAGCTGGAGTTCCAGGTTTGGGGTGTTTTGGGGGCTTTTGGTGGGTTTTTTTGGGTTTGTTTTTTTTTTTTTTTGTTGGGTTTTTTTTGTTTGTTTGTTTATTTTATTTAACCAACTTATTCTACTTTTATGCTATTCTTATTTCCTCTCTGACTGCATAGTTAAAGTTAAATTGTTCTAATTTGTAGTCAAATCACCCTGCTTTTCTCTATCATGATACAGCCTCTTTGTCTCATATAAGCTTGCTCTGGAAGTAAGCTTTTACAATACTGAGTGTGAATGGTGGGTCTGGCTTCATACAAATACATAATTTGATACAGCAACAACCAGAAGCTTCATAAACTGCTGAAAGTAGCGATTTTTCTACAACTAAAGAAGGAAAACATCTTTTCTATAAATAGTGCTCAAAGTATTTATTTTTTTCTGCTGGTCTTATCTAGAATATGACTTGGTCCTGACAGTATTGCATCTGAAACAAAATACAATTGGAGAATACGAGGGTTCACCATAATTAGTTTCATAAATGATTATCAATTTAATGTTCTGTCGACCAATTACCACTTTTTCTCAAAGTCTGCACAAGTATATTTGGTTTGAAAAGCTAATTGTGTCTCCACAGGGTGCTGTCTTTGCTCCTGTGCATTTGAACCAAACCACCATCCTCTCTCCCTTCCTAATTCCCTCCCTTCTTTTTTCCCTCCCCCCATCCCTCCCTCCCAGTTTTCAGGTGCCAATACCCACACAAAATCTAAGATAGGGTATCATAGGGTAATTATCAGAAATAATTCAGGTGAAATAAATATGGATAGTATGAAAGGAAGGTTTCATGGCATCGCTGTTTTTTGTAGCTGTGGACATGGTATATGGTAAAGGAAAGGCCAGATATCATGGAGCACGTAAACTTGGCACGAATACTGGTGTCAGGAGAAATGTAGATTCCAGAGGACACAGGAAGAAGGCATGAAGCCAAAGGTAAAAAAAAAAAAAACAACAAACAAACAAACAAAAAACAATCAGCAACAGCAAGAGTGATTGGATGTTCATCAATTCTACAGATGCCTCTACATTAGGAAGAATAGTTGAAATTATGAAAGGTCTGCCATACAGGAGGACCTCAACAAATTAGAGGAATGGATTCTTCTCTGAATCTCACTGAAGCTCAACAAAAGTGAATGTTAATACTTGCCTCTGAGATAGAATAACCCATGAAGTAATATTGTCCGAGGACTGATTGGATTGGAGTAGCTCTGAAGAAAAGGAGCTGGAGGTTCTGGTGAACCAAACTGAGCATGGTTTAGCACTGTGACTTTGTGGTAATGAAAACTAACACCGTATTAGTAGTCACATCCAATAAAAGTCTGTATTAGCAAGAATGGAGCCCGCTGATCAAGGAACGTGATTATTCTTTCAACAAAGAATAATAGATGATAGAATTACATCTTGAGTACTGGTTCATGTTTTGGGACTCTCAGTACAGTAGAAACGTTGACAAACTTGAGTGAGTCTGAAGGAGGATCACTAAAGCTGTCAGGTAACTGCAGCACGGGACACACAGAAAAAGCTGAAGGAGCTATGGCACTTTAGCCTGAAGAAGAGAAGAGATGGGGATGGGGAATATAACTCCACTCTTCTGTTCCCCAATGCAGATTGCAGACAGAAACAGACTCTTTATCACTGCAGAAAGAAAACAGTTGCAGGTTGCATTAATGGAAATTATGGTGAGTTATGAGAAAAATGGGTCTTACTGAAAGTGGTTTGACAGTGGAGAAAATGTTCAGAGAAGCTGCAGAATCTTCACCCTTAGAGATTTCCAGAATTCATCTGAAGACCCTGGTCTCTGCAACACATGTAACTTTGAAGCTAGCCCAGTCACGAGCAGGAATTAGGACTAGAGGACTTTCAGTGATCCTTTGCAAATTCCTGTTTCCATCTTTCTGTCTAAAAAAAAAAAAAAAGAAAGAGAGAGAAAGTTTTTTTGTTTCTTTTTATTAACCATGATTGCAAGCTGTAACTCCATACCTATAAGAACTCCATACCTATGAGAACTCCATACCTATATGACCTCCATAGCTGTCAAGTCAGGTGTTAAGACTTCAGTCTGTGTGCCTTTGCACGTGCTAAAAGGCAGTAATTGGAAAACCTGTTTTGTTTTAGAAAGCTGCTTTAGAAAGCTGCTTTAGAAAAGCTGAAACTACTCTACGTTTCTGTGATAGTGTGTTATAGTACTTCTTGCCTGAAGTATTTCACTATCAAAATTACAGTTTACCAAGGGCCAATGGCTATGCATAATAAATGTTTTGCTGTCCTGCTACTTGGCTGCAATTGGCAACCTGGTGTTTCGACGCAGGTGGCATTGTGTTTCAGAGAGGTATATCATGGACATCTCAGTCTGTTGACCTACAAGAAATTTTCTTTAAAAAGTATTAACTTATGTCTCTACTCTATGACATACCACACAAAAATATTTATAGAAATGAACTTCCACCAAGTAGATAAGGAATGTGCATCTGATTCTCAGGTTGCAGTAGGATACACACATCATTGACTCGGACAGCCAGGCAAGCTGGTATCAGTGAGTTTGTTCATACTGTGGACTATCTACAGTAAAAGTATTACTTTAATTAAAGCAAACTATTTCAGAATTTTGTTTAATTTTTTTAGTGCTTGCTAAATTGCTGCTCATTTAGTACTGTGCAAGTACTTCTGATTTACTCACATTCTCAGTGTGTACCAAATTTGTTCTCTTTACCGAACCAAGCCATTACCTCATTGGAGCAGGAGGTCGTGTATAGAATCATAGAATCATAGAATTTTTGTGGTTAGAAGGGACCTGAAAGATCATCTAGCTTCAACCACCCTGCATGGGCAAGGACACCTTTCACTAGGCCAGATTTGCTTATAGCTCCATCCAGCCTGGCCTTGAACATCTGCAGGGATGGGACATCCACAATTTCTCTGGGCAACCTGTTACAGTGCCTCACCATTCTGACATTAAAAAATTTCTTCCTAATATCTAAGATTATCACTAGTCTTTGGTAGTCTGTTGTCCTAAAACGATGCCATTCAAATGGGAGCTATTAAGGTTTTATTATTCCTGGCCATTTAATGATGCAGCAACTTCATACCATCAATTAGAATTCTACTTGAATATAGAGAGATTCTCTGAATTGTTATATCCTCAAATCACATCTCCAGTGTTACGTAAATGAAGTGTAAAAATGGCTTACAGCTCCTGCAAGATGCACTGCTGTACAAAGAACTGCTCATAAAATTAAAGGATAAAATGAACGGATTAAGAACATTCATGCTGTGACTTTCAGTGGATTAAATATCCATGCTTTTTATTTCAAGTTAATCAGTCTTTTGTACTGCAGGACGAAAAAAACCCCAACCCTGTCCAGTAAGCCTCAGCAGCAAGAATCATTATAAAAACCTTCATTGCCATGAAGGAATTGCTGAACTTTTAGAGATCCCAAACTGCACTTCCTAAGTATGTACTGTGCCAGTTCTTTTTAAACTGAACACAGAAGTTTATTAAAGGATATATTCAAAAAGTTTAGAGTTGAAAAAGTTTCACAAATATTGTAATCTATGTTCATTCTGTCTAAATTGTAGCATGCACTCTGTATAATACGGCCTAAAATACTCCCACACATGATACTAATTTTTGATGAAGGTGAGTGGATGACATAATGTGTTTTTTTTTCATATTGCATGTCTTAATAAAGAGATTTTGCCATTGACTTACTGAATGCGCAAAAATGCCATACTAGTCTGTGATTTACCCTAGACCAGTCATGCAAATAAGGCATAGTGTTCATAAAGATAGAACACACACAAATGTGAACCCATAATAGAAACCCTTGTGTGACATGAACTTGGGCATTCTATATGAAGTGCCTCTCATAACTCTTATACAATTATAAATTTTCAATTGTAATCTGTATTGACGAACTGTAGGCAGTCTTTTGAAAGATACCTGCTAGTTCTTCCTAGCAGAAGGAGGTGTAACACTGATGGTGCCCTTTTTAAGAAAGCATAATAAATGTCAATAATTTTCTCTAATAAAGGCTCACAGATGTGCCACATCAATATCAAAATGTAAGAATTATAAATAGATGATGAATAGATGATTCAAACAAGTATCGTGTGTCTAATACCAATGGTAATAAAGTTTGCAGAACTTTTCAAGGTATTACTTATTTTGTCAGACTAATTTTAAAAAAATGGATGGGTCTTTCTTGAGTTTTAATCCTACGTATTTTTATGGCCGCTAATGTATTATGGAATTACTGTGGGAGTTGGCATCAATGTGCCATATTCCCCGTCTCACCTCACTCTTCTAGAACTAGTTTCCCTTGTCAAACATCTTGAGGCTAAATCCCTGTTTGGGCACCCAAACAGGTCATGTTTTTGCTGCTAGTCTGTACCTTAAGCCACAACGTGAAAGAGAGCAGGAAATTCTACAGCTGTTTCTCCTCATCATGCATAAGTAGTTATTTTAAATTACCTTGAGCAAAGTTTTGAGGAAATTCAACCATCCCAAAGCTCTCATTCAGCTATTACTAGCTGCTTTTCCCAGGTGAGTCTTTCCTATTTGTTCCCTAAAATGAAATACTGCTTATCAAAATGACCAGTTACCGTCATTGCTTGTGTAGAGCTAAACTAACATTTTTTTACAGTTTTTAATATATTATATTTTACTTAGAATATCTCCTTAGCTTGAAAAATAACCTAGGCTGCAAAAATTAATTTTTAAAAAGTCTATGAATCTGAACTATTTTATGTAAAATCCAAAGAAAGCTGTTTACAGGTCCATAATTAAGTTCTTGAGATTTTTGTCTTCATCTTGTGTTTGAGGTAGTATTCTATTAAACGTTTCCATTTTGGATAGGAAATAAGGATCAATTTTTTTTTTTCTTTAATTTAATTTAATTTAATTTTATTTAATTTTATTTTATTCGAAGTATTGTTCCTCTATTGTTCTTTCCCTAGCACATCTCAAAGGATACAAGTAAAGCTGATTTTACAGGGTGAATTTTTATCTATTTGATTTTAACTTGTCTTTTTGAGTTTGTGATATATCAGTACAACTGTTAAAGTCATGACAGAAAGGATCCACTATATTACCAAATCTGTGGAAGGTCAGAACTGCCCTGGGATTCTTTATCGCCCTATCACAAGTCATAGCATCAACCTCACTGAAAGGTGTTAAGTTAAAAAGTCTGTATTATTTTTCCTGATTTTAGCAGCTGTATCTGGATGCAGGGTAATTCTTGACCCTACATCTCACTGCTTTCCAGAAGCTTGCATGCTTTTATATCTGACAGCATAACAACATAGGTTGTTGCTCTCCAAGCCATTTCTATCAAGAAGAGACAGCATTAACACCAAGGCCACACTGAACTGCACCATTCTGGCTGATTTAAGAGCAATAACTTACAGACTTAGATCCACAAATCCATGCTGTGCTGTGTTTGTGACAAGGGGCGTTTGGGCCTGTATCTCTTTAACCCAGTTCAGCTCTAGGCGGTATGTAACATCCTAGCATAGCTTGATGATCTTTGAAACTGATCAAAGAAACACACGTTTCTTTGCGTGTGTGCTGGTTTTGGCTGGAGTAGAATTGATTTCCTTCACAGTGGCTGGTATGGGGCTGTGTTTCAGATTTGTGCTGAAGACATGGTTGATATAGAGATGTTTTTGTTATTGCTGAACAGGGCTTCCACACAGCTAAGGCCTTTTCTGCTTCTCATACTGCCATGGCTGGGAAAGGGAAGTTGGAGGTGCACTGAAGGATGGGAGGAGACACAGCCAGGACAGGTGACCCCAACTGACCAAAGGGATATTCCAGACCATATGACATCAGGATCAGTATATAACGGGGCGGGAAAAAGGAGGAAGGGGGGGACATTTGTAGTGATGGCATTTGTCTTCCAAGTAACCCTTACAGGTGATGGGGCCCTGTTCTCCTGGAGAGGGATGAAGCACTACCTACCCATGGGAAGCAGTGAATTAAATCCTAGGTTTGCTTCAGCTTGTGTGTGCAGCTTTTGCTTTCCCTATTAAACTGCCTTTATCTCAGTGCACATTTTTTTTCTTTTACCCTTCTGATTCTATTCCCAATCCCACTGGTGGGGGAGTGAGTGAGTGGCTGTGTGGGCTTTGGTTGCTGGCTGGGCTTAAACCATGACAGCATGTGTGCTTAAAAGGTGATCTAGTACTTATAGTATGTATTACAGTAGGTCAAGCAATGCTTAATTGTATTGCTTTTGCATCAGTTCTTCGGTCGCTTGATAGATCTGATGGTTCTTTACCAAAATACCCAAACATCTCTGTATTTGAAAACAGGAGCTCTAGGACATCATCTAAAAGCCATTAGGTCATGGAAGATCCTGTTTAATTCAAGCTTGGATAGGTCTCTAATAGGACATGTCATTTTAGTGCCATGGTGTTGATGAGGCAGGGAAAGAAGCTGAGCTGTTGCAGATTAGTCAGGGCAGCTTATGGCCCTTTATGCTTCAAAGCACGTGTGCAGTTGCCAAATCAACAGGACAACTCTCTTTTTTCCCTTTTTTTCCTCTTTTTTTCTTTTTTTTTTGCTAATGGCCAAGATGCCAGAAAAAAATAGTGATGTAAGTTGAGAATGAGAAAGTTGTTACCACAAATACTTTGAGGAATGAGCTAATATCCATCTTTCAAAAAAAATTAATATTCATAAAATATCTATTTTATGATACTTAATATCAAAAAACAAACACTTGGTTAGTCTTTGCAACACATCTTTCCTTTTTAGTGCTAAGTACCTTAGTGACTGCTTACTCTAATATAAACATCAGACGAATAGCAGCACAAATAACCTCAAGCAGATACCATTTAAACTGCAACCTTATTAGTCAGAAAGTGACAATACTTTCTTCCTGACCTGGGAACTTTCCATGCTGCTGAATGGACAATTTATTTAAATTATTTGGTAAAAAAGATTTCCCAGATGATAAAGAAATTCCTTGAAATGTATTGTTTTGAACATAGTTGCTTTGTTTTTGTGCCAGTTTGGCCAAAATCTAGTAATATAGCCCCTGAGAGAAAACCATGTTACAACCACCCTTCCCCCCACAGGGTTCGGGAAAAAAGGAAATTTTTCCTCGAAGGAAAGTGAAAGAGATAAAAACTATTTATTTTAACAAACACACAGGACAAGGATAATGATGCTAAATAATGGATTAAAACCCCCGCTATAGAGAGAAACCTGGGAAGATTTCAGAGTCCTTCTGTAGGTGTGGTCTCTCTCCTCCTCGGAGCTGGTTGGTGAGGGCATGGGCCCACCCCCGGGCCTCAGGGAGAAAGTTCTCCTGATGTGTTCTGATGTTGTTGAAACAGTTCAGAAGAGAAGAAGGGAAAAAAACCCCAAAGTCCCAGGAAACAAAATTCAGCTCTCTGTCTCACACCAAGAGGGAAAAAAACCCCAGCTGGCTGAAGGAAAAGCAAGCAGGGTGATCCCTTCGTGCCTTCCGCAGTCAGCCAACTGAGGAGTGTAATCTCTGTGTCCTTGAGAAGCTGCTTTGGAAAGTTCGTCTAGTTTTTTTTTCAAGCTCAGTTTAAAGGCACAGAAAAGGCACAATATTACTTTTTGGGCATAGAGCATGATAGGAGATACACACGATAGAGTCAGCCCAAGACAGTTTTAAAGTGTTCTATTGCATGCCACCCGGCAGAATTAACACCTTGCATTCATCCAGCATGTTTCCCATGCTTTGCTGTTAAGAGTTGCTCATGTGGCAGGAACTGATCAACCCATGTGCTCCTTTCCCTCTGCTGAACTCAGCAAATGCTCTGTGCAGAACTCCAGCAGATGGACCTATTATCTTCTGATGACACATGTTCTCTTATGGACCATTTTATAGCTTGTGCTTGTTCAGTTTGTACTTTAATAGATACACTAATAAAGAGATTATCACGCAGTTCAGCTCTTCACTTCAAAAAGGTGAAAGGTGTCATGAAAAATAAATAACTAAAAAGAAGATGAGGACAAATGCCTTAATTTCAGTGAGACCATGAGACTTTTATGCCTGCTGATGTATACCCTTTGTCTATAGTAACCCCAAATAAAGTATATATTCTTTTAAAAATAAAGGACACTGGTTTATAGTCTATTCAAATATGTTTCCTTGGTATGACTTAAAGTGCTAAACTGTAGTCAAATCTCTTTCTTGGATACACTGAATTCCATTCTGACAGTCCTTTTCTGAGGAGCCTGTGAGATGGGGATTAAGCTCACTGTGACATAAAGATCTTAGTAATTAATAAAAGCAAGTAAGTGTTAGTTAAAAAACACTATGTATAAGACTTAGTCAGGATGGGATTTAAACTGTAGTTGGCATGCTTGCTTCTGTGGTCAAATGTAAGTGCACTTCGCAAGGAAAGGATGACAATGCTAAGGAAATATGTACAGTAGATCTAAAACAAAGATATTTGGAAGATAGTAGTAGCTAATAAAGAATAGAACAGGAATATAAGAGAAAAGCATGCAGGCATGAGCTTTAGAGAATCTTGCCTCAGATATGCCAAGCAAACAAGATTATTCAACTTTGCATGTATCTCTGTCACTCAGAATATTTTGAAATATTTAAAGCAATCTTCCCCTGTTTGAAAACAGAAGAAACCCAATGTGAATAAGTTCCTGAACAATCCAAACACTATTGTTTGAAATAATGTTTTCAAGAATTCAGCAAAAAAAGGATTAGACATCTCTTAATTAAAGAAAACTTTGGGTGAAATTATGTTTTGACTCTGGCTTTTGTGATAGTAGGGCTGTGGGCCAGGATAGAGGTTTGGGAGCTTAGTACTTCTGACAGCTCTCTAGTAGCTGCTGTAAGCTCTGATTCATTCTGCTTTGCTAGTAGGGATGTACTTTCTTCACTTGATGTTAAAAAAGTAGTCCTGTAATTGGCAGCATCAGTTGTCTGGAGACTGAGATGGAGGAATTTTAAATATATTTCTTCAGGCTAAAAGAATACTCTATGTTTATTCAGTTTTAACAGAGATACACTTACAGGTGCCTTTATTCTAACGTTGTGGAGGATTCACCATTATTTTTTATATGCTTCTTTTTTATGATTCAGAATGTCCAAGCTATGAGCTAAAAATGTACATTCTCGATTGCCATCAGGTATTCTGCTTCTGTGGGGTGTGGGAATTTACAAGGTTGAGACTTATGTCTCTTGATTTCAAAGAAGGCGATAATTTTGCTCATATTTAACACCTAGAGTCATGCAGTCTGGTGTCCTAAAGTCAGGGAGTGGAAGGACACACAGAGAGAAAAGCCTTTGGGTTTTTCAGAAAAGCCCCCTGAATACTGTGCAGGTGAGAGAAACAGCGTTTGTTGTAAAGCAGCTTCTCGGGTGCTCCTCACTGTGTGTGGCTGCAGCAGCAGTAGGAGAGAAGACCTGGCATCCTCCCCCTTTCTCCCAGCTGTCAAAATCCTCCTACATCCTGATGTTTATACCAGAACTCTCTCCCATATACTCACCCATCACTCGGCCTCTGCAGCATATGTCCTTCTGTGAATTACGGAGTTTTCTTGGCTTACAAGGCCTTTTCATGTTTGAAGCAGGAGTACCAGCTTTTCTACCTTTCTAGAACAATTTTGACATCTGTAAAATTCTATTGACTGCAAGAATACAAAATATAATCTGACATGAATCAGTGACAAACCCTGTGTGTACAGAGAAAGAAAAAAAAGGCCTGTTTAAATATCAAAATCTTTGCTAAAATGGTGTGAAGGGACAGTTTGAAGGAAAAAAAAATTAAATAATATAAAGCAAAAAGCTTTCTGTATTTCAGATTACAGTATGACTATGTAGTTGTGTAATTCAAGAACCAGGTGATTTAGTCAGAAATGTGGTAACTGATCTTTCAGTTATTTCTTCTTTTTATGCTCTGAAGAAAAATAATGAAATGAGGACATGTGAAGAAAAAAGATTTCAAATCAAGAAGGCTGCACAGTTTATTGTTAGATCATTTTTTACTCTCTCATGATGAATTTAGTTCTGTATTTCTTCTAAATTTAAAATTATATCTAGAAAAAATTGGATGAAGTGCATCTACATATATCAGCTATGAAGAAGATCAGAAATTATTAGAAGACTGTTCATCTACCGGAGGTTCTAAAGTCCTTCTTTTTGACAGGTTAAAAACCTAGGGGCCCTCTTTCCCAGAATCTGCAACTGACTTTACATTGAAACTCAGTACTGGTCAAACAGGGAGGTAAAGATAACAAGAGAGTAAGAAATGTCAGAAATGGTGACTGTTGGATTACTAGATTCCCGTGTACACCCTGTGGATAGGGATGTTTGTATTACCCTCTTCAGACCACTACACTGAATAACCAGTAAGGAGTTGGTCTTCTTATCATGGTTTATTGACTAAGCTTCAGTGTGCCCATAATGGAAGGGGGCAGAAAAGACCTAAAGGCAGAAAAGTTGACAGAAGGACTCAGAAAAATCTTCGCTCGGTTTCATTAATACTAGAAAATTGTCTCTACCTGAAAAAGGCCAGTGTTAGTTTGAGACCATTATTTTCTATGAATTGGAGCCAAACGTAATTTGAATGGGTTATTTGGGGGTAAATAGCAATCTTCTGGACCCAGTGTTGCCAGTTATTCATCCAGGAGTTGCACAGGTATTATGTTTTCAAGATACCCAATTTTGAATCACTGGCTGCATTGAAATTTATCTTGCTTATCTGTCACTGGCTTACCTAAACGCACCATGAAAAACTTAGTTTTTTAAATACTATGTGTTTAATGTGATAGCTGTATAATCAGTTCCTTCAACAATTTCCTAGTGGAATTTGGACTGTAGATTTGCATCATAGCAGTCAATGCCATGAAACTTAAAATTTGTCAGGTTGCAATAGAGTACAGACTTTTTCCATTGTTTCACCTCAAACTTGCACTCTCTAAAGGTAAAAAGGGCTATTTACAGAAATACAATGAAAAATATTATCAGTGAGAAGGTTCACATGGTGAGGAAAAAATTTCTCTTTCTGGCAAATTATCTACAGAAGTATCACTGTTTATCAGTTTGTGAGGAATTCCAAGCTCAACTCATCTGTTCTGGAGCTGTATTTGACTGCCAGTCATTCTGACACTCATTATATGCTGCAGAATATCATCCTGCACATCACTTACGAAATCTTCTCCTGTGCACAGTGCCTCCAGTATTTGCTATTTGCGGTCCATGATTACCATGCTAAGTCATATGATAATTTTCTGTAATTAAGATTTTTATGAAAGCAAAAGATTGAACACAGTATCTATTCACTGGAAAAAAAAATAGCAATGCTTCTTATTGACTGGAATAGGAATACAATTAGGCTGGTTAACAACTAGCTGTAACACTTAAAAAATAGAATGGCAATAAAAATCAGGATGAAAGAATCTCTTAGGGTTTCTTTTGTGTGTGTGTGTGTCTATTTCGATGGGTATATTTGTTTATTGTTTTTAGTATTTTGTAGAACACTCAATCATGTCTTAGGTCTCTATATGTCAGGAAAATGCCCCATCAGATATGAAAGAAGAGGCAAAGATGATGAGTATGATAGGTAGCATGTTAACAATCTAACTTTGTGATGGCTTTAAGACAAAGAAAAAAAAAATTATAAAAGGGCATGAGGTAGTTCTGCCTGTGTTTATGAAGAAATCTTCCAAAATCTGAAAAGAAAAACAGAGAAGAGAAACAGATTTTTTTAAACATAGTAACTGGATTAAGGCTTGGATCATGAGCTAATCAGTGGCAGAACTCTGTCTTTGTGGCTGATGAGAGAGAAATGGTCTTGATAACTGAGGCTGGTTCTTGAGTCAACTGTGAAGGAAAAGACAAGTGGGATGGAGTGAAATGGATGCCCCTCAGCAACTCACTGGATACTGTGACTGAAACTTCAGATGACAGAGACTTTTATGCTTTTTATATATGCATGTGCAGGTGAAAAGGCACAAAATATGTAAGATATTATGCAGTGAGAATTACAAGATTAAAGCTAAATAAGTGCTTCAATTTTTGCAGGGTACTCTCTGGTTTAACATCATAATTAATGATTTCAAAGAACTAAATAACATGTAAATGAAATTCACAGATAACTAAAATTGACAGGAAATGAAAACATATTTAGCAGAAAGAAGGCATCCAAAAACTGGAAGAACTGGTTAGTGAGAAAATATGTAAATGCAAATGTACTATAGCAGGACTGTTTACAAAGTGATGGGGTAATAGAAAAAAGGCCAGTGATCATTAAAAACTGGATATCTGTAGGTCAAGATATGTGACAGAAGTGTGGAAAAGACTCAGAGGTCTAAATGGAGAGTTGTTACAGGTTGCCAGTGTTAGGTTGTAAAAGGCTTGGTGCAATACTGTTAGTATTACAGGAATAAACTTCTTTTGGAATATTTAAAGTTGCCTGATTAAAGAACAACTTCTGTAAATTATAGTAGGTTTTAGGTATTTTTACACCACATAATCAATTTACCAACAAAAGAGTATTTTATATCTCACATTGACCAGTCATTGTATAAAACCTATTGCTTTAAAGCAACAACAACCCTGCATGTGAGTATTCCTAAAATGGATCAATTTGCTGGATTATGTAAAGAATATATACAATGTACTTAATTTTAGAAGAGGAAATGTGAAGAGGAAATTAAAAGAGGAAATAATTACGTAGACTCTCTAGTAAAACTAAGTGGACTAAGCAGTTCTAGAATTTAAAAATTAAAAAGAATTAGAATTTCCTTAAGCATGAATGCAAAAGATACTTAAAGGAAAATATTTCATTATTAATACTTTAAGTTCGCAACAGATAAATAAAGAGCTCTTCCTTTTTTTTTTTTTTTTAATGATCATAAGCAGACAGTTTTTTTGGTTTTTTTAAACTTGTCAATATGAAAGCTACATATTAGAACTTGGCACACACTAGGAGTGTGATAATTGTCAACTATCAAGCGAAGTTACAGCATACAAAAGGTAATCAAAACAAAAGATCTTTAGCCATGCAAAATTAAGAATAAGAAAGGAAGAAAAAGGGTTTTTATTCTAGGATTAGACAGATGTTAAAAATGGCTCTTTTTGCTCCAATTTCTAAATTAAAATCTTGTCAAAGCTTTCCATAAAGGCAAAGGTGTTTAATATGGAGAAAATGATGAAAATGAGGACACGGAAATGTGACTTACTCTTTCACAGAGGAAAAAAGGCTTAAAAAATTCCGTGTGATCCAGATGGGGGAGATTAGAAAGTCTTCATTCCAGAATTTTGAAAAAAACATGTTTGAAGCCACAGATCTATTCAATTAACCTATCCTTAGTCAACTTTTCCCAGCAGGTACCATATAATCAGAGAACAATGCTAAAGCCTACACTTTAAATTTAGCGGGAGTTTTACATTGAATTTAGGGATTTGGGATAGTGGATTCATCTGGCCCTTATACCATACAAAGTTTTGGAACAAATTACAATGGTAATTATAATGAAATGTATGAAGGCAATTAGAAATAGGACAAAACATGACATGTTTTTAACCACAGTTTTTCTTTGATAAATAATTTTCTAGGCAAATGACATGCAGTAAAACTCATCTATTTGGACTTCAGTTAAATATTTGATTCAGTGCCAAAGAGTAAATTAAAAATAAGATTGTTACAAGAATTTCAATGTCTTGCATGGAAATGACTGAAGGGGAGAAAATCATGTGTGGTATCAAAACAATACGATACACTGAAAAGGAAGGGGATTATTACGGGTGATTTTTAGTATTTTTGTTATGGTCTCATTTAATATTTTCCTTAATGACCTTGGTCTAAAAGGTAGAAGTATGTCACTGGTTTTGTCTGTGGTACATATGGTCAATTAAAAAATAAACTGACGTAGGAAAAAGAAATAATTTTAAAAATTTGAAGGCTTAAATAATAAAAATGGGAACATACAATTAAATTCATTAGTGCAATGAATAGTAATATATTTAGGGACTGTAACAAATTTTTACAGTAAACTAGGAGATACTCAGTAGGTTAAGGGGGAAAACAATTGGGTGTATTAGATGACTGAATAATCAAAATCATTCAAATGAGAAGAAAGTAAATTCAGTTGAGGGGTTGGTTCTGAAAGTTAAAAAATGCTAATGTCATTGTGTGAGGAAGTATTACAGCCTCCTCTGAAAAGCTTTGTAAAATTGAGGCTACTAAATCTAAGAAAAAATGAATTCACAGTGTAACTGAGGAATGAAAGCATCCCGAAAGAATCCATCGGGGAAAAATGTAACAAAGTAGAAGATACCAAGAAGCTGAAAAAAACCTAAGAATGAAAGCAGACATGATTGTTTCCTATAAATCCACAAAAAAGATAAATACAGGAAAGGAGAAAATTATGAAGTTAGAAATTAGTTTTACCAAGAGAATTAGTTGAATACAAACTGTCAGTTAATTATTTCAACCTGGAAATTAATAGATTTCTAACTGTGACAGGTTTGTGTTTAAAGCTTCCTATCAGAAATAGAAGAGTAAGAAACGAACCGCTTTGAAGATAATACATATTTACTTCACAAAATACATTTCCTGAACTAGCACTATATTGAACTCAGTCAGCCATAAAATCTTCCAATTTTCCTTTCATAACCAAAGGGAAACATGGTATAAGTATCTGAAAGATATTTCATTTCTCTTTTCCATTATTGTTTTTAATGTAGTGCATAGTGATAACATTACTGTAAGAGGGCTTGTATACAATATCAAAAAGGATAAAATTCATCTCTTCCTTTTGACTAGAGATAGCTCTTTAGGAAAAGGGTAGTAGCCTCATCTCTTGGGGCCTTTAAAACCAGATTCAACATGCTACTGAAGAAAAATACGCTAGGGAACAAACTGACAGTGAAAGGATGAGACTTAATAAGCAGTTTGTCCCCTCCCTGCTTCCTGGAGCGCCAGCCCTTCTGCTGTTCTTCGCTCTGGTATGGCATCTCTAGGTCTGCACACACTGTGGCTGCCCTTCTGAATGCATAGATTAGCAAAGTAGCTAGTGCAAATGTTCAGTAGCTATTTTCAGATTTAAGTCACTTTCTATTTCCCTTTTTTCTTTTAATTACAACAACCGCTCGCCCGTAAATTGTGCATACCCTTTGATTGTTAATGGGAGATTTAATTTTCTGGTTGAATATTCTGTTGAATATTCATTCTGATTGAATATTTGACTCAAAGAAACTAGCAGTTTCTGGAAACTAGTAGCATACATCCAAGAACTATTGTGAAAAATGTAGAACTAAAGAAGTATTTTATTTCTTTTTTCAGTATGAACCCAAAAAATAGACAAACTTGTCTGTGAAAAATAAGTACATTCAATTTTCTGTGAGAAACTTTACTTGCAAATAAAAGCAAGGCATCTTCTAAGATTTTTCTGAATGTACGGAGTCAGTGTTGCTTTGGGAGTAGAGCAGAAAAATCTCCAGATTGTCACACCAGAAATATGTGCGTTTGCTCCCACAGAGAAATCAGTATTTAAACAATAAAATATACCAGGACTGTAGACTTTTGGATTTATTGTCTTTTAGGTAGAGTTTTGCAAGAGACAACTTGCAAGCAGACCATTCAACATTCACAGAACCTTTAAGACTTAACAGTGTTTCACAGAAGCAAAGCACTCCATATGTACATTTTAGCTTTCAGAAACATTTGTACTGTTGGGAGCAATTCTGCACTGGGATGGAAAAGCAAGTAAATGGTAATCTAATAATATTTCTTATCAGCAGACACTTTTTTTGAATTCGCACAAAACCTTTGACTCAAGGTTTTGCAATTGTTACTTATATATAAATGTATTTGTATAGATTAACCAAGTTAACAGTTTGCACTAGGATGATTAAATCTCACTTTGAAAGCCCAATTTTGAAAGAGGAAATAAATTAATTGTGAACTTTTGCTAAGACTAGTAGGGGGAAGAAGAAAATTTTGCTTCCTGGGTTCAGCACCAAACCGCTGAAATTGCCTAGTTTAATTCTTTGGATGTCTTTGTGAATTACTAATCTGGCACAAAATTAAAGCGAAACCTAACTCTTGCTCTTACTGCACCTGTTGCAAAGGCAATATTCCTTCCTAGCTTGAAGAAAGTGCTGCAATTTTAAGACAGTGCTTACTCTAGCCTTGTGTTTAAAGTCTGTGCTTTTCTTTAGAGAAATGCAGTAGCAGAATGCTAAGTTTTATGTTCTTTACCGAGCACTGAGGGGTTCGTTGAGGTCAACAGGAAATAGAGCTGCTGTTATTTAGTGGCACCATTTTCAATAAGACCGAGTTGCTAGGCAAAGTATTGTTAGGTGTACTATAAATTTAACAATAACATGTTATTACATGTGTAAATTGGCCAGAAATTCTCCATTTAATAAGTACATCTTGTTAGTTGACACACAATTATGTTAATGCAATGGAATTGGAGAGTAATTTAAATGTAATTATCATTTTAGGGCTTAAAAGATAAATCGTACAGAACATGGAACTTGTTCTCATAGAGTATGTCTGAAATACCAAGTATGTCTGAACTACTGTCTTACTGTTTTACCTTTGAAATTCATTTGTCTCAAGTGGAATAGAATAAGAGCAATTTGTAAATCAAAATACA
The DNA here is from genome assembly GCA_013397725.1 of Rhagologus leucostigma. Lineage (NCBI taxonomy): Eukaryota > Metazoa > Chordata > Aves > Passeriformes > Rhagologus > Rhagologus leucostigma. The sequence goes on along the minus strand of VZTD01004681.1, from coordinate 1,940,565 downwards.
ATCGTGCTGCTCAGTGGTTCGATTCCAAGTTTAGACTTGCACAATTAAGACAATCGGAAAACATATCCTTAACTGAGGTTCAGTATAATCATACATGTTATCATGACTTCAGTTTTTCTGTTTTACTAACGTATAGTCTAATAATAAATTAAAAATAATTTATCTGCGTTTGTAACTCTACATTAAATTTCTTATCAAGCTTTCTTCTGTATTTAACTATCTGTCTGTCTATGTATGCTTAAATGTCCTATTTTAGAAATAACCTAAGATTCATTTTCTGCCATCAATATGTGATATCATCAGTTTAGGGAAAAATAAACAATACTTGTGTGTTAATTTATTGATTTCACTAGATCCTTATCTCTTAATGTTAGTATTTAGAATTTTTTAATGGATTTAATTATTATGAGATACATTTTTATTTTTTATATTTCATGTCTTGGTTTGTATTTAAAACTCCTCTGTTCCCTCTTAAAATATCCTAATAATCTTTTCTATTTTTCCATATGCATTTTTATCAGATACAGTGTGGCTAAGCTTAAGGTGATGTAAGTCTTAATTTATTTTTTCTTTTTTTACAAATAACTGCATAAATTCTCAACTCTAGCACCATATGAGTCTTAGTTCTTTTATCACGGAAATAGTTAATTAATTATGGTCATTCGTCAAAAGCCACTCTTGTTCCATTTGATAACATTGCTAGTAGTTAACTAGTGAAGGGTTTGAATAGTTGTTGAACAAGTACAATTTTTTTGTCATACCTATTTTCCTTGAGGAACCCATTTCTTTTCCACAGTGTTCTTGTTATTGGGAAGACATTATTTTATGTTCTGCTTAAATTTTTCTTTCATAACGACAGGCTACTCCTCCTTCCTGTGTTCACATACCCGTATTCTTATATTGTTAGCTTGAATGTATTTATAGACTGCAATCATGATTTTTCTTTTTGTGGATTGTAAATTTAAGCTTTTCGCCCTTAGCTCATTTTTCTTGTTCTCATGGTTTTTTGTGTCTTCCTTACACCAAAGAGCCAAGAATACAAGATTTATGAAGGGAGAGTGAAAAGGAAAGATACACGCAAAGTTATAGTTATGAAGACACACCCTCTGTCAGAGGACCTAAAACTTTAATCTTTTTATGGAAACCATGTGATTATCTACCTGCTCTATATGAGAAATCAAATCCTCTGCATGGATGGGATAGAGGCATGTTCTCCCCACCTTTTCTGTCTCATCACCAGCTGTTCCATCTCCTGGATTAGTGATTAACAGTCATCGGGCTGTTATATCTTGAGGTGAAGTCTGCCTCCAAATCCAGTCATTTTATCATTTCTATCATTTTTTTTACTATAAGTGGCTGAAGTGCTGTAGTTTGTACACCCTGAACTCTCACACAGGACCACACACTTCATGGTATTTGGGCACCTGGTTAGTAAGTCTGAAAAGGACTAGGTAAAGAGAGAGGCATGGATTTGCTCACCTCTGCAAAGATAATATGGAACTCATTATACATCACGGTAGAAACTCAGCTGTCTGGGCAATTTTATTTAAGAAAGACACTTAAGCCTTGCTTTTTTTTAAAAAAACTTTTTCTTTCCTTTTTTTATTTTTGTTACTATTATGCATTTTGACTCAGAGCAAAACCTAATCTAGTCTTTTAGAAGCCCAACATTAACTTCCACCGTACATCAAAATTTTGTCTGTCTCAGGTGTCAGTATACTCTAAAGCTGACTGGCATATCTAGCTGCCAGACTGACTACCTAAATTCCTTAAAAAGCAGGTGGCAACATGCCTCTGAAGACCTTCAGTGTTGGTATGGATGCTTTAGCTGGCCTAATGTTTTGGTTATCCACCTGACAAGGAATTCTTACATGGCCCTGCTCCATGTAATGCACTTTTGGAGAACACCAAAGGTTGTGGGCAGCTTAGAATGAATGCTGGCTGCTTTCTGGATCGATGCTTAACCTCTAGGCTGTTAAACAGGTGATAAGCTCCATTTTAATGGAATTTAAGTACTGTCTAGTTGGTGATTCTAGACCGTAATGGAGCCTTTGGTAGGAAATGTCATCTCGCAGGCCGTTTGAGGCAATTTGAGCATTCACAGATGAATAAACATGTTAAGCCGACCTGGTTACTTTAACCACCTTCAGAATTAGTCTGCTGGAAAAAGGAGTTGGAATTTGGTTTGGAGACCACATTTGGATTTAGGCAAAATAATCTAGCCTTTGCTGCCAAGGCAGCAAAGTGTCATCCTAAACTTTTTTCCTGAAAACTCCTCAAACATCTCTGAATCCACAGATTTTACTTTCTCCTACTACACGCTGAGAAAGTAAAAGAGCAATGCAAGGACCACCCCACCATTTTGAGAAAGCTGCATTGGCTCCTGCAGTCTTCAAACAACTGTGTAAACAGAGTAAAAATATATCAATTTTATTGTTCTGAAATCCTTGGAATATTAAGCAGAGTCTTCATAATTTAGAAAAAAAATATTTATAATTGTGTGAAGGTTACTGTGACAAATGTTTCAAAAATCTAGAAACTTTGGTCAATGTCCTCAGCCTGACGTTAAGTCTGCTCTGCTCTATTTTCTTTTAGAAAGTCATTTGCATCACATTTTGTTTGGCAAATGGAGACATTGTTTTATGTGTTACATTCTTGTACAGTTTTTTAAGCAGGGATCTCTGGATGTCAGAATGGTCTATAAGCATAAGTGTTCTTCACTAAGGGCACCAGCATTATTCCAACCATCTGTTTTAGATTAAATTCCATCCAGTACGAGTTTTTAAAATCAGTATGCTTTTTGCTCTTTTGGTTATGTTTGACTGAATAGTTTATTGAAAAGTGTACATCAGTAAGTATTAGACAAACAACACAAGCTGCCATTCTTCTCAGCAAAAGTTGGTTTGATTCAGGTTTCATGTTGGAGTAGATGTAAAATGAAGTTTAAGACTGAACTTTTACAGAATCAGGGATGCAATCTAAATTTGTTACCAAGGAGGTAAGAGGAAGCAAAACAAGAAATCCGAGAGCAATTTAATAATCCCAGTGGTTTAGGACAAGCTCATTCAAATGGCAGAGCATCTTTTAAAGGATATAAAATAACACTGCACATGAAATTTTGAATTCTGTTTGAGGTGCATATTTTGTCTTGATCTGCTAAGTATTGCTTTCTGAAGCATAAAGCTGTTTACATAAAGTGTTCTACAAAAGTCACTTAGAGAAATTTACCATCTTAACAAGAAAACATACAGGAGAAAGAAAATTAAAAAAAGGGGAAGACAACTTCACAATGGTAACTAAGGCTGATGGAAGAAAAAGAGATGGTTGCAGGGACAATTTATGTAGAGTGGGAAAGGGAGGAGGAATGAAATTGGAGCAATATAGCTTTGCAAATGCTTGTCCCTCCTGGACTCTGAACAAGAGGTATTCATCCCTACAAGAGAGGTTTAAAAAGCCTGCTGGACATACTTTAATAGTTTTTAAAACACTATCATCCTTCCTTGCACAACAGTTACATTCTCAAAAAGAGACTGAAATTACAGACTCAAAAAGAGAAGAAAACTTGCACATATGACAATTTTGGTTTTCTAATAGAATTTCTGTAAGTAGATTATATGTATAAAATATAGTGCAATGTATCCGATTTGGTCAATGCTACCTAAAACTCACATTTGCTTCATATATGCCTTTCCCATATTTCTTAAATGCTTACATTATTTTTCCTATTACATTATTTTCCCTAAAATAATACTCCAAGTATGCAAAGTGATGGCAAGGTAAAGAGGAAAGACACTGAATTAGTGGCATCATTGAAGGCAAGTCGGCAAGACTGCAAGGGAATTTAATAGTTCTCAATTATTCTCTGAGCTGCTTGGTGGGCACGGTGTACCTTCATATGCGCCTTTCAGTGCGGATGTGACTCAGAACCACCACAGTGTAATCTTGTCTTTTCCTCTGGTCATTTCTGGGAGCCCTGGGAAGGGAGATGCAGAGTGTTTTTGAAGACTGTGTGTTGACATTTGTACCTGGACTTACTGCTGGACAATCAGAAGGTCATAAAGGACAGAACAAGGATCAAGGCTATTGTGACAGTGGTGGTTTAAGGACAGTGATTTAAATGGCCTGCCCATCACTACAGTTGATCAGATTTAATGTCTACATATCAATCCTTTTGCTTCAGGTCAGAGAAGTCATATTGAAACCGAGGTGGCAATGTGTCACAAAGAAATCTGTGCTGTAAATGTCAACGCAGCAATGGTTTCAAGGATGTTTCAATTGATCTTCTGTGCTTGCTAGAGAAATGGGTTAGGCCTGCTTTAGAAAACTCTGAGATAGGCGTGTTTTGGTTGCCCTTTTTCAACCCTGTGAAGTAAAAAGAAAAAAAAAAGAGAGAGAGATATTTTATGTATTGAGAGACAATTTCTGATATGCTTGGCTGAGGACTTACCAAAGGTTCTTTGACAGCGAAGTACAATTACACAATGAACTTATTTCAACAAAGATTATTTAAAAGTCGTCATTTTTACATAATAAAAAGTGTATACAAGAGAAAAACACAATCATGTATATGTTGATCTTAGGAAGAATTCAGAATTGAAAACTGTTTTCTTAATGTGTCTCTGCAAGATATTAATACTTTTTTTCACTATGGGGTATTTTCTTTCCCAGCGAAGGGAAAAAAAGTTACAAAATCTCTTATCTTCACAAGAAGAGCAAGACAACAGGCTTTTTCTGTTCCTGTTTCAGATGTTAGGTCACTTTTGTTAATCCATTTTCAGGAAGAGAAGAGACAATAATATCCACTGTATGAGAATTACAGTTATCCTCACTCTTGCAGTTCTGCAAGTTGTTAGAGTGATCTGTATCCAGAGAAGTAATCTATAAAACCCATTCAGGAAATCTTTTTCCAAAAGAACTACTTCAAATCCAGAAACTTTAGTCTGTCAAGACAAGCACCGCAAAATCTTCTAATTGTTATGCCACAGATTTCTTTTTATCTAAGCTCTTTCATCAGTTTGTGAGTTTGCTTTTTCTTTTGTTTTGTAAAGTAACATTTTCAATCTCTTCTTGTCTTTTCTCCTTGAAGAATTGTACTCATCTACAGTTTGACCTTTTGCCAAAGAGCTTTGTAGTACATAAACCCTTTTCTGTCCTTGCTACTTTCTCCGGAGTGATAGCTCTCTGGGAAATGTATTGCTTCCTTCCCAGGCTATCAGGACTAATCCAGTGAGGGACCCCCACTCCTTACTAGGACATAGGGAAGATGCTGCAGGCATTTAAACTGGAACGTGCTTCACCCTATTGACAGTTTCTTGGTTTGACATGTAGGAATGATCATTAATTTATCTCAAAGTTCTGCCTCTGGCAGTGGCTTATAACACACAGTGCCAAGAAAGACATCATACATATGGCACCTGAACAATTGGATTATTCTGAATGAAGTAGGATAAATTGATTCTTTCAACTTGATTATGAATATTTTTTTTTAATTATTTTTGTAACTGATGCACCTAAGACTGCAGCATGTCTGAGAGCCTGTTGTCTGAATTTCCTTTGTCTGAGGTAAAAAAAATGAAGAGCTGGTTTTACATGGTAACATAGGGTATTGTAGAGAAAGCCAGATACAAGATAAGGAATAGATTCAAACAGAACCGGTCCTCCATGCAAGGTGCAAGGAGTGCAGCATCCTTGATAAAGTACTTTGCAATCACAGCATTGGCATGAAAGGCACTTTTGGCCAATAACGTTGGAAAGATCTGGTATGTTGACATTAGTAACAGTAGGGAAGTTTAAATAAAGGGTGCATCCAGATTCTTCTTTCTTTATGTTTAAAGATACAGGGCTTTATCTGTAATAAAATATCTGACCAGAACAAAAATGCTATTAGCTGTCTGTATTTGAAAACATTTCATGATTTCATACAGCTGCATTTAAAATATATATACAAAACCAGAGTAATAATAATAATTTGTGAGCATCAAATGGAGTAATCACTTATGGATTTTTCTGATTGCAAATTGAAGGTTTTATGTTTGGATACAAGTCAGGTTTTGATTTTGGCTTTTCTTCTGTTTTTAGTCTTGTCATTTGGGGCCTTTAGGAAATAGCATGGAATCATGTTTCGCAGTGTCAGAGCCAGAGGTATTTTATTTTAGTTGTAGATTTTTGTTTTGTTTTGTTTTTTCTGGAGGTGGGGAGAGATGGGCTTAGGACTTGACTAATTAAAAGTGATTTGTTTTCATGATCTGGATGCAGTGTTTTTGTTGGATGCCTAAGATACCTCTGAGATTCAGGCAGAAATTTGTCGCATCAACCAGGAAATCCTTATCAAAACACAACTTGGATCTCTGGCGGCACTGAGTGTATCGTTTGATAAGTGACTCCTATTTTCTTGCCTGCACACCAGTCCTTTGTAGCAAAGGGCATTTATTAAGGAAACAGATGGGGAAACATCAGTTATCTTTTGCGCCTTCTGTTTTCTATAAAGGCCAGCAAGACAAGGCAAGCTCAACCAAAATAATTGAAGGCTTCACAGAACAAGTCCGGTAAGTCAGGGTAGAATAGGTTCAGTACAGCTCCAGTAGCACTATCGTTTCGATTAAACATAAGTGTTTTTCATGTAGGTTAGTAAAACAGCTCAAATTTTGAAAAGCCACAGAACTTATCTTTCAAAGAAATTTTGATCAATTAAGTTATTTTTACTAATACAAGCTGTTGTGCTTTGTATACATGTAACTGGTACAAACCATTTCTGAACAAAGATTTCTTTTAAAATTGACAGCCCCAGAGGTACTGAACCACCTTCTCTAGTTTTTATGGACTTCTGCAGAAATGGCCAATCATTATAAAAATCCTAAGAAAGTTACCTTTAATTAGAATCATAATCATTAAGACCAGTATTTTTTGTCCTGGTTTTGAATTTTTCGTAGCCATATGGTGGGCTGACCTTGCCCAGATGCCGTGTGCTTACTCTGTTCTTCTCACTACCCTTCCTCAACAGAACAGGGGCAAAAAATTAGATGAAAAAGCTCATGGGCCAAGATAAAGCCAGAGAGATCACTCACCAGTTATTGTCAAAGAGAAAACAGATGCAATTTGGGAAAAAAAATCACCTAAATTTATTGCCAATTAAAGTGGATTTGGCTGGTGGAAAACAAAAACTAGACACTTTACCCTCTCCCCAGCTTTTTTTCCAAGCCTCAACTTTGCTCTTTTATTCCTAGCTCCTCTACATCCCCACCCTGACTGGTGTAAGTGGAAGGGGCATGGGTGGTTAGGATCAGCTCATGATAGATCCTCTCCCCACTCATGCTGTTTCCCTGCTACAGCCTGGCCTCTCCAGGACTGCAGGGAACTCTGTGCAGGCACATGGAGCACCTCCTCCTCCCCACCTCCATCCTGGGGTTCGCGGGGCTGTTTCTCACACTTTTTTCGCCTCACTCATTTCTCATGGGCAGTGTCCTGCCCATCCTTCAAACACTCTTTCCCTGAGGCACTGCCATCGTGTCTGGGCAGCTCAGCCGTGCCCTACAATGGGTGAGTTGGAGCCCACAGGAACTGGCCATGTCTGGCAGAGGGCAGATCCCCCACTGCCTGGGCACCCAGCACAGGTTTACAAGTAAAATGTGAGTTAATTAAATGTACTACAATGAAAACAGCATGATTGATAGACAATTTCTTTCATCTGAGCTTTTTTCATGGCTGGGCTTCATACTCCTCTTAACTATGAGGCTTTTTTTTGTTCACAAATGATATATGTCCTAATTTATATCCTAATTTATAGTGTTAAGTTAAATAAATAAAAAGGTAATCACCAAAACCTGAGGGGATTTGTCATAAAAATTCTCCTGAAGAAAGTATTTAGGAAGTGAATAGTACCATTTTAATATGACTTCTATTTTTTGCAGCAATATCTGCTATATTCGTGCACGGGGTTACAATAGTTTAATCAGATTTAGTGATGAAATGCTGCCCTAGCAGTATTGCAGAGTCACACAAACTTGTGTTAGGCAATATCTCGTAAAGCACACTCTAGAAGGACAGCATGGGGTTCCTCTACGTAGTTCCACCAGTGAAGGACAGAACAAGGAGCACAGTGACATGAAGGAACTGCACAACACATCGAAAATGAAAAATATCATGTTACCATAACCCATAAGATCATAAATCTCTCTGTGTCTTAACAGTATCTCAAGTATTCATGTAAAAAAAAAGTGTTAATTTTTTTTCTAGAGTGCAGTGTATTTTTTCATATTATTTTGATTATGTTGAGATATCTGATGATGTTATCCCTCAGACAATATTAATAGCTTGCCCGTTATGGTAGTCATAATATCTAGGTACAAGTAGAATTATATTTCACATTGCCTAGATTAATGAACCAAACGAGTAAAAAGCCACAGTGATAAGCACAGATTTGTAAGCCCATATTATACCTGTGCATAAGTAACCTTTTTTGCAAATGCTAAGTGTCAGCCTGTTTCACCTTAAATCCGTGTTTGCTGCCTTTAAATAGCAGGAAAAGAAGGTTGATTCCTTACCTTAGTACTTTCTGTGTCCAAATGTGTGTTGTTTTTAATCATTACCTGTTTGCCATTGATATCACTGCTGCTTTCCAAGGCAATGAAATTGTTGTGTCATGGCTTCAATAATGCAGTTTTCCTATAGTCTTCTGATGCCAACTGTGTCTTCTGTTCTCTCTAGTCACTTCCCTTTGTGGATTCACAACAGGAAGAAAGTGCTATAATTGTGATTTGGAGGTCTCTTAAAAATAACCTTTTTTATTTTAATGTTTTTTGTTCTTCTAAGAAGATATGTATTGTGTAGCTGTCTTGGGGTGTCACCCTAAGACAGTAGCATAACATAATTTTACAAGGTCAAGGAGACTGGAACTCACAGCTACCTGCATTTCAAGGAAACTGTGCAAAGTCCCAGGAAACTCCCTTATCCAACCTAAGTTCATGTTCATTCATGTTCTCTGGCCCACAGCAAATGGATTGCTAATTTAGGTATGAAAATCTTCAAGTTTAAGATTAGTTGTATAGACAGACTTAAAAGGATGGTTATCTGCAAAGTCTTGTGTGCCTTGCCACCCACCCATTATTTCAGTTATGTCAGCTCTTTTCAAAGCAGAACTTGAATTTCTTGTGTTTAGAGGCAATTCATCAGTAACCAAAATTGCTGCACTTTTCCACTAGTGATAAATTCACCTTCCCTTTTAAAACTTAATAAGGTGTAGCTTTTTTACTGGCCAACATTCAGTGGTTGGCAGGTGGCTCATGAAGCTTGCAGTGGAGTCTTCCATCTGCCGTTCTTCTTTTCCTATCCAGACTTCATAGAGTATATATTTTCTCTTCAAACATTACACTTTAAGCTTGCAAAAGACTTTTTCTGCCTTGTGCTCCAGCTTGCATGATGTGGCACTAATCTGTCATATCTGAGTGATATTTTTTCATTTGAAAATACACTTATTGGTTTGTTCTTATTACAGTGACAGTATTGAGTGGGGGTGTATCCTGTAGCAGCTACCAGATGTGTCATCTCTTGATGCATGCTAGCTATGCTCATATGAAGGGGCTAATTAAAATAAGGAATTTTTCATATTTTGTATGCTTTAAAGCTTCAGGAACACCATCAATTTATTGTTAATGTACCTGACAGTCTTACATTTTTTCATGGCGTACATTTTTAGAACCAGCTAATAATATAAGTAACAGATGTTTATTAGAAATGGATAGATGGCTCTCTTCAGGTTCTTGATAACAAAAGGAAAGTGCCACCTAACAGTTGTCTTCAGTGCAAGCAGAGGCTGTGTACTTCACTGTCAGCTCCATGCTAGTGTATTCAGCTGGGTGAATTTTGATAGATCTCTATCCTACTTGTTCTTCAAGCCCTTATTTTTAAAGTTAAGATAGTGGTGTTTCATATCCTTTTGCAAGAGTCTTTGGATAGAAGGCACAGTAACAGAATTCCAAATTTATTTAGTTATTTATATAGGCTTGCTGATGACCACAGAGGATCTGAACAACTGAAGAGGAATAGCTGAGTAGGATCTGCACAGCAATACCTATCCCAGGATAGACAAAATTTACCCATCACAAAGGATTAATAAATTCAAACTTGGGGTAGATTTCTTGTAGTCTCATTTTATCCACAAATAAAATGAGTTGTGCCTCAGCTTTCCCCTCCCTCTTTACCCCCTGTATCTTGACATGTAAGTAAATGGAACCTTTTACAGTATTACTCAAAAGTTTTGAATTAGTGCTGTTCAACATCACGGTTATGTACGTGTGCAATAAGCTGCAAATGAAAACAAATGGATAAGGACTTGTAAATAAAGGAAGTGATTTCATTTTATACTCTCCTAATTCTTGGTATTTCCCATTAGCCACTAGAGAGCAGCTTTCTACAGGACCTGAGAGAGATTACTGTCCTGCAGACTTCCTGAATTGTAAACAGGGGATGTCTCTGAAATGATCATGTTTAAAAGTCATTTTATAAGTAAGTTCAGGCAATATGATTTTAGATCATACTGGTTTTGTTCCTGACCCAATTTGAATCTTAACACTTCAGATTTCAGGTGTCTGAAGGCATAATGTTCTGTGACTTAATTGTAAGCGTACATATTCTCATATGCCATCAATGGGCATAATATTAATATGGTTTGTGATTTTGCAGTCATATCATTGCAATTTAAATTGGAAAAAAACCCAAAAAAATCCAACCAAACCCAAACCTGTAAGTTTCAAACGGAGGATAAAAAAGCCATTTTAGATGAGAACAAAAGATCACCTAAGCACAGAAATTTGCCTCAAGCAGCAGCCAGTTGCAATTGCCTAGTGAACAGTGCAGGACCCTATAGAGTATGGTCATTCCTTCAATTTACCCTCTCAGCTTTCAACAATTGGTAATTATGAGACTTTTTAAAACAAAGGCTGTGGCAAGACCATCATTTTTATCTGCTATCAATGGACTAATTTTCCATGAAATTATCTGCATTTTTTCTGTCTAAAACACAAAAGCCTGTGGAAATATATTTCATTATTAATCCTGTGAAAATATATTTCATTTTTTTTCTTTTCAGTTTTTCTCACTTCATTGCAGCCAACTACCTCTATAGCTAGTGCTAGAAAAAGTAATAACACTTGTTCCTTACCTATTTACTTTATGTAATCCTTGATTTTAAAGAGTTTTTCATATTCCCCTACAGCTCTCTCTCTACTGACTTTAAGAGTCCTAATTGATTTAGTCTGTCCTCAGTAGAAATCTTCCGCTGTTTGGATAATCCTTGTTATATTTCTTTGTACTTTTCCAGCTTTACTGTGTCTAATGTTGCAAGTGTAAAAAAGTCTGTTTGATAGTGCAGTTTTCTGTTTCATTGCCCACTCTTTCCTAATGATTTCTAAAATTTGGGGTTTTTTTATCATCAAGCTGACATTTTATGCTAATTTTCTGGAATAATTTTATAATTTCCCAAATTGTAACTGTTAATTTAGAATCATCCACTGTGTATGGTAAATATTCTTTCTCATGGAGGTACATATTTTTGCATTTATCGGGATTTTATTTAATCTGCCATTTTGATGCCTAGTCATTCACTATTGTAATATCCTTTGCAACAATATTCTGGCAATTTTAATATTGTCTACCTTGCAAATTTGGATAGACATAAAATTTCAGCACTTTCCCCCATAATTCCTCTTATAACACGCATCCTTCAAGTGTTCAGTATTGCCGAAGCTTTATGAAAGAAGTTATACTGGGAAGGTTCAGTCACTGATTCGTAACATCTTTTAGCAAAAATAGTGTTAATTCTCCCATAAAAAATTGCATTCATCTTTTTTTTTTCCCAATCTAACCTCATTGTAATCTTCTGTACAGAAAGAGAATAAACTGATCAAATAGAATTTAAGCAAATTTATACTCCATCACACTGACTGTTGACAAGACATTTGTTGATGTCATCTCTGACTCCTGGCATACTTTTACAAGAGTGGAAGAGAAAGTCCAGTGTATATAATGCTGAAAGTTAATACTTGCTTAATAACTTAATAACTGTTACTTTAAACAGCTTTCACCTTACAGATTAAACAAAATAAAATATTCACAATTACTTAACTAAGGTAGGAATTTAATAATTAGAGAAAGTCAATGAAATCTACAGTTCCACATGACTTCATTTTGAGATCAGGATTTAAGTACTGCCTAGCTGTGTTACCCTGAAACTGAAAGATTTTGTCTGAATCCCATAGGCAATCTGTGGCAGTCCAGGGAACAGCATAGAGCCCAGTAGTCCATTTCTGGACTATCACATGTATCAATTCATTTAGTAATAATTATGGCTCTTTTAGATTAAATGGATGGATCAGATTCAGTTTGTCTCACTTAGGTACCTGCACTTAGTCAGAATGGATCTGCCTCTCGTGGCCTACAGTGGCACACACTTTAATTCAGTATACCAGAAACTTGGTGGAGGTTCAATACCTAAAACGTAGATAGAAGTTAGAGTACTACATTAGGTAGATTGGACCTCACCTCTGCTTTCTAAATAGAAGTTATGACTGGGGTGGCCCAGTGTCTTCTTTCCTAGTACACTGTCCTTACAAGAAGAAGGTCTATTTGTGTAGCTCAAAGGGTTTTACAGCCATGTGTGGGATGAAACCTGCTAGGCAGAGGATGAAGGAAGAGACTTGCAGCTTAGCAACATTCACCACAGCAGAGAAGACTGTTCCATCTAGAGGAGGGCAGCTATGCAGGAATCAATGGTTCCTACCTGAGCTTCTCACGAAGCGAGGACATGGACATCGCTTTAAAAATATTAATAATGCTGACAACCATTGCCAGCTCTCAACAGAAATCTAAGAAATCTGGGGGTACTTTGATTAGTTTCCTAGAGTACAAAGCTGTCTTTACCCTAAAGTTTTATTTTTTGCCATGATTTGCTTTGTGTGGTGAGATACGTTACAGGAAAATTTGATGACTCCTGTTTTTTCTTCTATATTCTCAGATGTGCACAAGCTTTATTCCTTCTTCTCTCCGATGTAGAATTACCTGTCAATAGCAGGGCATCTTGAATGGGCATTGATCCTTTCTTTCATTGGCTGAGGTAACAGCAAGGGTGAAAGAGGTTGATTCTGCTTCGGTTACTTTTTCCTGCTTAGAAAGAGGGCAGTTCTCACTAACCTAAATTCCTTTTTCACCTAACTGCATTGTTTGCCAGGGACAGCAGTTTCCCGTATCTCCATTGTAAGTGGAGTTCCAATCAGTATGTCATCAGGCTGAAAGCAAACCACACGGTAAACCATTACCTCAGTCAAAGCAGTGCCATGCAGCACAAAGCAGGAACCAGCAGGTGCTACATTCATTGCATAAAGGATTCTGTTGCCTTAGCAGAGAAGCAGCAAGCACAATATTATCAGATTATCTTTTCCTTGAGTTAAAAATACTCCCTCTAGAGAGGTCACCTATACCACTAAGAAACGCTCAGGCATTTGGTGTTATGTAAATGTTATTTTTTCCTATTTTTCCATTAATAATAGGAGTTTGCTTTGAAAAAGATGTTGTAGTTACCCTCAAACAATTGTATTAAAAGCTGCTGTCTAGCAAAGATTAGAAAGTTGTAGACATGCATCATTTGAAACATTGACTAATACGTTTATAGGAAGAAAGCTTAACTGTTAGATTTTTTACAATTTTGTGTAAGGTATCATGCAATATGAAATTAAAGTGAATACTGTTAGCCCTTCCCCTCCTAGTGTAATACACATAAAATTGGTCAAAACCGATTATAAACACCTCTTTTTTTGACAGGTCATGACTGGATAGAAGATTAGTTTTTTGTAAATTCAAGGAGGTAATTTACTGACAAGACAGAGCATTTAAAAGGCTAGATTTAAGCAGCTAACCTAAAATTGTCAGGTGTTTCTTTGTTCGGCTTTGGTTCTGGGATTTGTTTTTGTTGTTTTGGTTTTGTTGGGGTTTTTTTTACTAGGCACTGTAGAAGGCTCTGGCTCAGGCAATGTAATTTGCCTTTCATAGTCTATCACAAGGCTCGTGATTATTTCTTACAACAAAATATTCAGTGCAACAAATTAGTAGATTCTGCTATGTTGGTTGGGCTGCATTCCAATTCCTGCCTTAGTGATGCTGGCTGCCTTCAGCGCTGCCAGCACAATAATTATTGCTGCGTTTTCCAGACCTCATGAAACCAGCAAGGTGATCACCCCCTTGGAACAGCTGGGGATATGTGGTAGGAAAAAGTGGAAAGAAATTGCTGCAACTCTGTGCTATCTTGCCAGCAAGTGCCACTTGAATGATGACAGCTGTTGGCAGGGATAGACCTCTGCTGGAGGAGAGCTTGCAGCAGTCCTAGATTATCGCTTTTGCTGCTTCCAAGAGGACTTGTTGTGGGCACTGAATTAAAGAAAGCCAATTGGAAGGTGGGAAAAACAAAGATTTGAAGGCAAATGCAGAAGGGTGGAGGATAAATTCTGATGAGGAAGTAATTTTTGGTTTATTGTATCGGATTGGCTCTCCTTTTGAAGAAAAACCCTCCTGCAAACACCATCATGTCACCTATGCAGGTTTGTTAGATAACCCTCTCCAGCCTTCCTTACAAAGTTAAGGTACCAACTGCTGTCAGCAAATGGATGTTATTCTTCTTCCAATACAGAGAAGTATAGTACGTTTTATCAGTATTTTACCAAATGAAGAACAGAAGGAAAGTTTAAAAAGTCTTATTTAGGTATTTAACAGTATTGTCATCATTAAAATACCTTCTGAGAATGTGCTGCTGTGCTTGAGTGCATAGTTTGGGTAAACAAATGGGTTTAATCCAGGACACAATGCTAGCCTTCAATACACAAAATAAACACCCAGTAAAAATCTGACTTTAGTCCCAAATTAGTTGATGTAAATTATTCTCAGATAAATATTTTTGACTGCAATAAATATTTATGCAAATAAGCAGGCCAATTATATCCATCTTCAGTATCTCTGCTTCTTTTTTAGTACCTCCCTTTCCTTTGAAAATTGTGATTTTAGTCCAAATATATTTTTTTCTGGACAATCTACTTGCATGGAAGTGTACATTTTTACACCATTCTCGTCATCACTAGCACTTATTAGCTCTATAAAATACAGCAAGCATTCAGCTTGTGTGTTTAGTCTTTCGTCAGAGCTTTGCACCTCTCCTTTTCCTTGTCCCTCGCATTTTATCTTTTCAGTATAACAGACTGGGAGGAGAGCTTTGTGATTCACCAACTTGGAACTTTATTAGAGTTATCCATTTTTCTGTATTTGTTGGTTTGTAAGTTGATAAAGCTTGGATGCAAATAGATAATATTCCAGAAAAAATGTATTGACAGAAGGAGCTATTTGTATCCATACATGAATTGGCTACTAAAAAGAGTTCAGCACACCTTATTAGTACATTAGTCATTACAGAATGGCTTTATATTCATTACATTTGTCATAGGGGCTAGGGAAAAGGAATGATCAGACTGCTTCTTAATTTTATTGAAGTTTTAATGTTGGAAAAGGCTAGAGAATTAGACTATAATATGTACTGCTTACTTATATTACAGAGGCTGTGCTTTCCAGGGGCAGATGATAGGTTTTGTATTTTTTCAAAACAGAAAGATTAGGCTCCCACTCATTTAAACATATTGTTTCATAAAATCAGGAAAAAACAGAAACCTTTTGTGTTTTCCTTGAAGTGTTTAATGGGGGCAGTATCTGACTGACTCACTCTAGCTGTCCATGGGGGTTGGAATGACCTAGAGTTTTCCTGTAATGACTATGACAGCTCAGAGTACTTCATATTCTGCCTTTTTTTTATAATCGTATTCCAAAGCAGATTGAATAAAAATTATGAAATGATGATGAACATCAATGCAAATTAACTGGTTCTAATCAACAATTCTTGAGTTGAACCAAGTCTTGAACTAGCCTATGAGGATACCACATTTTCTTAACCAAAAAAAAAAAAATAAAAAATAAAAAAAGCTTGTCACTTTGGATAGAAATGTGCGTTTGTAGAACTGTGTTGTAGACAGCAATCAGTGTTTCCCAGCTGCTACTGAATTTAAAGGCGCTGAACCTGAGAACTGGGAACACTGGACATCTGGAAGATGAGATCTGAGACCTTGCTGTTCTCCCTTGGGCTCTGGTGTAGAGACCAGATGACAAGTCTGACTCTAAGGTAGCCATGTTGCAGAGAAGATGCATTGACTCCTTCCACAGTACTTGGAGTTCCCTAAGGATGGATGGCTTTGCACACAGGTAATAGGCAAAGTTCAGCAGGTAGAAACTTTTCTGTCTGTAACTGATGACAATTATCTTCCTTCCATAAAGTGATCTGCAATAGTTTAAATATCAGTTTTCAGGTTATGCCAAGGCAGAAAATGTAGCAGGTGCTTCAAGTATTCTGTGTAGTAATGATTATTCCAGCAGAACTATCTTAAGAGAGAAATTTCTGTAAGGTTAGACAAAGTCAGCTTTCTGTTTATCCAGGTTTAGTTGTGGAATGAGAGACTAAAAAGGAGCCCTCTGGGCCTTACAGTTCTGACATGGACTACTTGTCATTCTCTCCCCCTGTCATTCTCTCTCTTGTTTTGTGGACACTCTTGTATGCCTGAATACAAATAAAACCACCAGGACACAACAACTAGTGACTCTAGATTGGCTATTTTCACTTGATGTAGTCCTCTGATACTAAATGCCTGGTTCTTATTATTATGAGACTCAGTCCTGATGAGATAATGTGTGATCCCTGCCAATTCCACTCAAAATAATTCGGCTAATGAGGTTTCTTACAGGTGTGCCTTTCCTGCTGAGAACTAGAGACTAATTTTTTGCTGTTGTTATAAGGTAATTTTTTTTTCAGATGTTAAGCCAGAGTTTGTTCTGGACTGAGAGTCATACACAGAAAATAGTTTCACTACGTGAAGATACCTGAGATACTTCCTTTTGTAAATTCCATGACAGCATTATCACATCTTTCTTGAGTTTACAAATGTAATATAGTGTAGTTTGAACCCGTGTGTAGAAACTAGTTGTATCTTTTTGAATGAAACCAAGACCTGTTTTATTGTTAAATATGTCCATAAAGAAAGAAGCAATTTGGAAGTATTTGATAAGGCTAATCTTTCTGAATGATCTCTGAATGCCTGATTTTGCCTTCAAGCTTTACTGCAGGCAAATTCAGATTATTCAATTATAAATTATTATTAAATCTTAATTCAAAAGCATTTTTATATTTGGAATTGGTTCAAGCTCTCTCAGCAGTGTCAGTAAAACTGAATTTTGCCACCTTAAAGCAAGCCAGTGCTTTGACGTTCTTGCAAGAAGGATATGAATGGGGAAGAGAGATTAAGAGAGAGATGGAGGGAGAAATAAGGGTCAGCCAAAGAGATGGAAGGGAACTCCTATGTTGGTAGTGTTTAAACTAATTCCGACTGGTGGTCACTAACCTGTCTGTCGTGATCCATCTTTTGGCCACAATCACAGCTAGCCTTCTTGTTACACCCACTTGCCGGCACCTGGCAGCTGAATATTTTGTGCTATAACATTATCTTGGTTTTAAGGTAAAAAGGAACCTCATATCTTGACCCAGTTTATCAGTTTGAGAGCAAACCTCTTTTATGCACCTCTCCCTGGATTTGGTGGAGTGCAAATATGTCTTATTAAAATAATGCACAAATTGTTATTACAAGTGTACTTGAACAGGAAATAAAATACTGTACAGGGATTAAAACTTTTAGCACCTATTGCTAAAGTTCATCCTGTAGCTGAACTACTAACTTCTTGATAGTATTGTGGGTAGAACAGTTTACATGAGATTGATTTTTTAAGTTTTCTTTCAGACACACAAATGGGTGTATTCTGACACATCTCTAAGTCTTGCTACTGGTGGCCAGCCAGAAACAAGAAACTCTGTTGTCTTTAAGCCTACACATATGCACACATACAAAAAATTTGTTGTACCTTGATGTTAAGATTTGTGATCTAAATTGTGGCATGAACTTAGGGCTTTAACCCATCTAAGCAAGTCATTGGGATGGAGTGTGCAATTGTATACAAAACTTTACTCTGAAAGCAAGTAAATGAACTGAAATGCTCTGCTGGTTTCAAGAGTGTTGAAATCTAATATGCCTTCACAAATTCTGGATTTTTGTTGTGGTTTTAAATATTAGCAAAAGTGAATTTGGTCTTGTATAGTAAAAACTATAGCCATCTGAGGCACAATTATCTCTACAACGGTATGTAGATATGCTTCCCACTACTACATAACAGAAAACCTACTGTAGAAAACTTGTATTTGCCATTTTTTTATTATTGCCATGTTCAATTAGGGAAGGCAGCAGCTGAGACTAAGAATGCACTCTGTACCTGTGGAGAGCCCTGTTGTCCTTAGTAGGTCACAGCAGAAATCCACTTGTACACAATACGATGCAGGAATGTGGTCCTACACAGGGTTTTTAAAAACTATGATTACCTTCTTATCAAGTGCAGTGAAGGCCTATTCCTTCTCTCAGCAGCATCAAACGGATTAAGGATGGGGGCTTAGTATTATATATGTGATTCCTTTGAGGAATAAATGGACAAGTGGAAACTAATTCCTTCTTGATTTTAACCTGTATTACCTGTGCTTGCTATGGTTTGGATGGTTTTTATTAGATATGCCAAGAACACCATTGTGTCCACAGCTCTTCACATAACTTTCTTCTTACCAAAAAAAAAAAAAAATCAAATTGTTTTTATTTACCCTGCTGTCTTGCAGTAAAGGACTTGAGTCACATGCACATGCATGCTTGCAGATGTGTATGTGTATTTTTTATAGATTTGACTTTCAAAATATTAATCTGTTTTTCTGCTGGGTGACTGTGGAGAATTTTTTGAGTAACTGGGCCCTCTATCTCAGGATACTATCTGAAATTTTGATTGAAAATTAAATGAACCTCTCTAAGGAATGGCACAAAAAATTCATTCTGCCTCAAAATGATGAAAGTGCTGGAGGAGTGTTAGCTGGGGATATTGTAGTCATGCAGGCAGGCTTTAGCATTAGAAAACGTTCATAAGCCAAAGGCCCAAAAATACTTGAATTTATTTGACTCTTTTTAATTTTCTATGCCATAGACCAAGAACTGAAAGTCATTAAAAAACTTAAAAGCTAACTTAACAGCAGAAGCAAATTATTGGATGCTATGGGCATCTGATACAACACAGTTTTGCTGAGGGGACTTGATGAGTTAGTGATTAGAGCTTAATTTCTTTAGTGCATCCTTAGCCTGCACCAGTCAATGATATAAACCACGGTTGTTTAATTCTTCTACACTGTAATTTAAGCTAATACTCTTCTTCCTTTGGAGTTAACTGAGAGCCTGTTTACCACCACTCAGCCAGCTGTGTGACCCTGCCCCAGCCCTGGTGTGCTGAGTGCCTCAGTGCTGTGTTTGCTGCCCAAGGACTTGGCTGGCAGGGGCTGTACATATCCTCTTGTGTGTGTGTGCCTGTGCGCACTTTAATTTATATCAGTGCAAAGTTTAGATTCTGTATCGTTGTAAAGTAGTCGTGGTTGAGTTTTTTCTCAAGGAGCTTCCTGAGCAAAGGCACTTAGTCATTTTCCATTTTGGGGTTTGTGTTGTAAATCATCTTTTGACTGGTTTCTCCTTTGTGGCTCTTGTCTGAAATTCTAGTCCAATCATATACTTTAAGAATTATCTCCAAATGTTTTTCATTTTCCTCTGGAAATTCAGTTCTTAGATCCCTCAAGGTCAGTAACACTGTTAATCTATTAACAACCAGCCTCTGACAAGAATCTGGAAATAGTTTTTGAGCTATGCCAATTTAACAGTATATGGGTTCATTTTATGTATGTATTTTTACAACAGGTAGCAGAAGTCTGAAAAAAAATAATGCCTTAGTAAAATGGTTCCCTTTAAATAAATTCTTCTGTAATTTTATCAGTGAATACATCAAATAATCTGCTTAAGAAGACAATGTGGTGGGTGTTTATTGTCTAACATTAGGACCTGACTGTCCATGACCCTACATTCTGAGTTCACTGCATTATTATAGTGGAGTTGAATTAAAACATACTTTTCTAACCATACTATACTTTTTCATCCAAAGCATCAATTTTTCCTTTTTGCTTTTCTCATTTTAAGCTCTTTTCCAGAAGCATGGAATCATAGGATGGTTTGGTTTGGAAGGGACCTTTAAGATTATCTAGTTCCAACACTCGTATCTTGGGCAGGGACACCTTGCACTAGACCATGTTTCTCAAAGCCCCATCCAGCCTGGCCTTGAACACCTCCAGGGATGAGTCCACAGCTGCTCTGGGCAACCTGTTCCAGTGCCTCACCACCCGCACAAGAATGAGTTTCTTCCTAATATCTAATCTAAACCGACTCTCTTTCAGCTTAATGCCATTCCCCCTTGTCATGTCATGACATGCCCTTGTTAAAAAAATCCCTCTCCAGGCTGCTTGTAAGCCTCCCTTTGGTACTGGGAGGCTGCTATAAGGCCTCCCTGAAGCCTTCTCTTCTCCAGGTTGAAGAGTCCCAACTGTCTCAGCCTGTCTTCACAGGGGAGGTGTTCCAGCCCTTTGACCAACTTAGTGGCCTTAGTGGACTTGTTCCAACCAGTCAACGTCTGTCTTGTACTGAGGACCCCAGAGCTGGATGCAGCACTCCAGGTGAGGTCTCACCAGAGCAGAGTAGAAGAACAAAATCTCTACCCTTGCCCTGCAGGCCATGCTGTTTTTGGTGCAGCCCAGGATGTGGTTGGCTTTCTGGGCTGCAAGTGCACATTGCCAGCTCATGTTTTGCTTCTTGTCCACAAACAACCGCAAGTCTGTCTACTCAGGACTGCTCTCAATCTGTTCTCTGCTCAGCCTGTATTTGGGCTTGGGATTGCCCAAATCCAGGTGGAGGACCTCGCACTTGGCCTTGTTGAACTTTATGAGGTTCACACAAATAGACCTTTCAAGCCTGTCAAGGTCCGTCAGGATGACGTCCCTTCCCTCCAGCATGTGAACTGCATCACATAGCTTGGTGTCATCAGCAAACTTGCTGAAGATGCATGAAATCCCACTATCTACGTCAATAACAAAGATGTTAAAAAATGCCAGTACCAATACCGACCCTTGAGGAAGAAGAAAGAAAATTCCTTGACTTTAAAGATTATTGTTTCTTTGTTAGTTCTTTCCTTTCTGTCTGTAATGTGCTTGAAACATCATTAAACATTTGAAGGTAGTAGGTATGATTTGAAGAAGTGCAGTTGTTTAACCAAAAATTTTAATGTAAAGGAATAAAATGCTTTCAAAATCAGATCTATATTTTCTCTTCCTGTGTAAGAAAATCCCTTATGATTCTGACATCTGTGGAAGAGGAGGAAGCTACATAATACTATTTTTAATAGTCTTTGTCACTACTTTGTCCTACTTTCCACTTTTCTCCTTTTAGAAACACAGACCAAATGAGATTTTTTTAAAAGTAACTCATGTAGAAAGTCTATATTATATTTATGTTTGTTTGTGGATCAGTTTTATTTTCTCTCCACCTTCATCTCTTCAGGAAGTGGGAATAATAATTCTGTCCTGTAATTTCCATTTGATAAATCCACCATGCACCTTGCCATGTTATTCTGATCTTCAAAGGAACAGCTGCATTTCCACAGAATTTCATCTGTGCATACCCTACCAGAATGCTGCCAATTCACATATCCAGCAGTCCCCACACACAGCTGATTCCTTGAAGTGATGTGAGAAAATCTAATAGCAAGTCTGCCTGTGGCAAATGAGAGACAGATATACAGAGACAGAAGTGGTGCAGACTTGTCTTTTTCTTCCATACAGCCAGTATTTATCCACTACCTTGAGTTCCCTGCTTTCTGTCAGGCTTACTCACCAGAAGTTCAACGTGACCACAAAATCTGAGGGAATGTTTGCTTGGTACTGAAGAAATTGCTAGTAATGGGAAAAAAAAGAAAAAGTACATCGGTGTGCGAAAAGGAAATATTCTCACAGAATAACCATTTATCCAATGCAGTCCCATAAATACGTTTTGGTGGAACTGCATCTTTCACCAAGACAAGCAAAACAAAACACGTTGATGCATGATAGCACAGTTTCCTTTCAGACTTAAAGTTGTGGCAGGGATATGAGGTTTTCAACTTTTTTATACAATTAACTAGCATGCTACAATTTTCCTCTATAATTGGCATACTTAACTGGATGATCTCCTGCTGTTTGAATGATTTGCATCTTCCCATGTACTGTTTTTGGCTTGCTGAATCTCTGCTGTTACTAAACTAGAAGCGTGTACAGTCTAGACTCTTTTTGCTACTGCTTTGCTATTCTCATTTACTCTTTGTTTATCTGATGAAAATAAGAGCTCTGTGCTCCCAGGGAGCATTTTTCGTTTGTTACCTGTTTAACAGCATTTAAGGTGTAACAGGTTTTTTGCTGGTACACGTAATAGACTTCACACTGACTTACATAATACTGCTTCATGCCACATGTTGGCATTTTTTTTAATACAGATGACTGTGTCTGTAGTCAAGGAAATATTTCTTAATGATACACTTAGACACACAGGCAATCTGAGTTTTCATGAAGTTCCTAATACATAATTGATAATTGATCTTCCTTTTATTTCTTCATCCCATTGTCACCATTAGACATGTCTTGGGATTCTGAGAACTCTTCTGTGACGTTCCTATGCTAGGGAGAGTTGTAGGATAGTGCAAATCTGTTCAGAAAGATTTTGGATAATGTAGGAACATTTAAATATCTTTCAATAAATGTGTAAAATAAAATGGTAGTCAAAATACTAAAACCGGTTATAAGCAGGATGCATAGTGTAAAAGGGGTCTTTGTTGAAGAGAGAAATTCAATGTTTGACATGAAACCTGAACACTCAAATTTGAAATTACATGGTTGACAAAATTTTCCAGGATTATTTTGACAGTCTCCATCTCAAAGTTCAACAAGTGGCAGTACATAGCATATAATTTACAGCCTTTTTACATTTGCAATGCTGATGTAAATGTAGGCTGTCTTTTAATGAAAAGTTTTCTTACCTAATTTCAAAAAGAAAGTGTTGGTGTGATAGCGGACTGTGGCATGAGAATTGAAAAATTCTCCCATAGCTGTCTCATGCTAGAACAGTAGTTAATTACTCATTTAGTACTTGATCTCAAAAGGTGTTATTTTTTAAATGAACGAAGTGGTGGCACATAAGCCTAATTCTGTTCATCCACAGCATAACATAAACTCAGTAAATAGTCACCTGTTATTTAATGAAACCTAATCAAAAAACAACCTGCTCTTTTTCTCTTTCTCTTTCTTTAGTTCTTTTTCTTTATTTCTCTTATTTTCTTTTCTTTTCTTTTCTTTTCTTTTCTTTTCTTTTCTTTTCTTTTCTTTTCTTTTCTTTTCTTTTCTTTTCTTTTCTTTTCTTTTCTTTTCTTTTCT